>JAWMAG010000002.1:2585000-2697500 GCA_037013455.1 Ceratitis rosa | reverse complement strand
ATAAAATAGCATGGTAATAAATAAAATGGAACAAAAAAGTAAAAAGTATAAAGTAAAATAAAAAATAATTAAAAAATGTAAAAAATGGAAAATAAAATAAAATCAAATCAAATCAAATCAAAATAAATAAAATGAAGTGAAATAAAATAAAGTATAAAAATAAAATAAAGGGAAATGAAATAGAAAAAAAGTTAATCAAATTATATAAATGAAAAAAATAAATAAATTTAAAAATAAAAGGACATGAAACAAAATAAAAAACATAACAATAATTACAATAAAACAAAAATAAAAAAAATAAAAATAAAATAATACAAAGAGAATTCAAAAAAAAAATAAATATTTTCAAAAAAGAAAATAAACTAAATGAAAAAAATATAAAATAAATTAAAATGAAATAAGGTAAAATAAAAAAGTTAAATTAAATAAAATAAAATCAAATAAAATCGAAACAAATCAAAATAAATAAAATCAATTCAAATAAAATAAAATAAAATAAAATGAAAAAAAGATATATTAAAATAAAATATATAATGAAATGAATTAAAATATAAAAATACTTTGAAACAAAACAAATATAATATTATAATATTAAAAAGGCCGATAGCCTCAGCTGCTAGTTGCCTTTAATGTAATTACATTAATTTCATTATTATTATAACAAAATAAAAAAATTTGATTTAATTAAAAAAGTAAAAAATTTAAATTTAATTAAATAATTTAAAACAAAAAAAGTATATTTTATAAAATCGAATTAATTTTAATGAAATAAAAATAAAATACAATAAAATTATTTAGAACAAAAAAAAAATCAATTAGAATATTAAGAAAAAATAAAATAATAATAGAATAAAATGAAATTAAACAAAACAAAGCAAAGCAAAATGAAAAAAACCCTCCCATGGTTGTTTTATCATAAACCTCATATATGAACAAAGAATATATAACATTAATTTATTTTTTTTTTTTGAGTTTCTCACGGTGAAAGTGCTAACTTAGTTTTTTCCAACAGTCCGCCAGTCTTTTGCATAATTCAAAGCCTTTTCAATCACATGCATAAGTCATAAGTATTAAGTTTCAAACGTATCTGCTTACAAACATACCCTTCCATTGATTTCATTTCACTGCATGCTTGCAATAACCGAAATTCCCGAAGGCGCAATCACGACTTTATCAATTGACTGGGCTGGCGTTTTTGTTGGTTTTTCAGCACTTTCACTAATCATCAAGCAAATATTTACGCAGTGCTGCACGGCGTTGAGTTGTGGTGACATAACTTCAAGAGAAACAAAAAATTATAGCAATATAAAGAGTGTGCAAAGATTGCAAAAACTGTCAACGGCTGAGTCTTAGATGGTCGACTGCACGTGTAGGTCTATTTAAATATAATATATTTGTGCTAGTGTGGTATGTTAGTGTGTGTGTGTAATTTATTTTTTTAATTTTTATCACCCCCTAAATGGCTTGAGTAAGCGCACACACACATTCCTATTCGAATTTGGGTGTGATATTTTATGCTTAATTTCAGAGCAGTAGCAAAGACGACAGTTTCAAAATTTAATGAAGCAACAATAACGACAACAAGCGCAATTTATAAATAAGAAATGCAAATGCAAATATAATTTCCACAGAATACATTTCTTCAAGTGAACTGTGAAGGGGAAATTGCAAGCAGATAAGAGTAATTACATACATACATGCATACAGTGCTACAATTATGTTCCAGGAACAGATAAAAAATCAGTGTTGTTCCCATATAAAAACCCATCCGATGTGAGAACCTTTGAATTTTAAACGCCTCTTTCGACATGTAAAACCGGCATAAGTCATAAGTGTAGGTCCAAAGCAGCTACAAACCTAAGAAAATAACGTGCTAAATGAAGCGACAGAGTGTCTCCTAACATTAGCTCCTTCTATCCTCGGGTGTGCATGTACAGAAAGGGACATTTGATGGACCTAGAAGCGCCAGCCTCTTATATCAATGTAGAACAGAGACTGGTTCTGGCATACCCATTTAACCTCTGGATATCTTATAAGATTAAGCTAAATGTTTGTTCTCCAAATTCAATTACTCCGTATGGTTATCTCTATACGTGTAAGATACATCTCTTCACGGTGAATGTCTAGTCAATTTTATGACCTCCTCGAAACCTCTGAATTGTCAAATATGTTCGGTAGCAGCCTACTACAGCAGCAAGATCGCCGAAATTGAGGGTTGGCTTACACGTCTACACAGCTGACAGAACTTTCACCTCAGCAGAAACCAAAGATCTGATTTGAACTTGATTTAGATCACTTCAGACTTTAAATTTGTCATTGTGATAGAGAACTGACATCGGTATGTAAACATAACTGCCTCACTGTACTCTCATACACAACTGCTTGGAACAATTCATATCCGATTGCAGTTGGCTTGCTTCAATGTCAATTAAATTCCAAACATCGAATTACATTAACTCAGCTGCGATACCGGCTGAGCTCTGTTGATGTTTTGTACGAGTATGTAAGAATTTGCTACGTCTCCCACCGATACACAGAGGCTACACCGCTGATTGGCATCGTTGATGATGAGTGTTAGTCGTTGGTCGCTTCTGTCGCTGTTCTCTTGTATTCGTCGTGGGTCACGTGCCGTCATTAGCATCAACGTCGATGATGGTGAATTATGGATGACGCGTGGCAAGCCGAGCGGCAAATGTAAGTGTAGTCATAGTCACATAGACTCAGTCACAGTAACCTTCTCCACACCGTGCGGGTTAGAGTCATAGCTACCAGTTAAAGCATCTCCCAAGCGAATGCGTCATATCTGGGCAGGCACATTCTACATACTCGCATTCAACCACCCTCTCCTCTCGCGCTTACTTTGTGCACTGCCCTTTCGGTATCGTGCCAGTGGATGTATACGATGAATGAATGCTCAGTAAACGGAAGTAGCAATAAGAAGTTGTCAATATTGAGTGATTATCTGTGCGATTGCAAAACTCGTCGCCGCAGTGATTCGCTTTTAACTACCTTAGCTCGGATGAGTGTGTGCGACCGTGCCAACTTCATGGCGTCTCGGTTACTTCACCAACTCTAAGTGCAGGCTTTTATAAAGCATATTGTGTTGTTGGTCGTGGAGGAAATGATGAAATCGTTTAGTTCTCAACACTCTTTTGGCCTCTCCCTCTCCCTTCGCTCTTTACACTATGTTAGTACTATTGTCAGCGTAACTGTACCGTTAGTTGCGTAGTTTGTAATGAATGAAGTTTCTAAAAATCGGAAGCCATTTCATATTGAACTCCCTTCGAGCGGAAATATACGCAAGCGGCACAATTTCCTTAGTTCATGAGTCATATTTTTCCGAATTGAAGTACTCTCTTCAGCATTTAGTTAAAAAAAAATTGAAATATAAAGTGAAATCTTTTGGTTTTTTCAACATTTTTTTGCGATATATTGAGAATTTCAGAGATATTGCTTTTGAAATTATTCGTAGAGTTACCATACATTTCATTCCTTTTTTCTTCCTCTACAGCTACTAATCTCTATCAGTACCTTGAATTCGAAAAATCTTAGATACACTGATTTTTTGTTTGACGAGAGTGATTATTTTGCCTTATTTACTACGAGATATACGCACCAAAGACCAGCGGTACCACTACTACCGGCTCATGCTAGGAGTTTTAAGGTCTTGTAGAGGGAGTGTAAGGTCTTCTCAGTTTAGCTCTTTAGCTTTGAAAGAAGTCATACCATCTTTGAATCAATTATGAAAGAACTTTTAAGTCTACTTGGCCCTATAGGAATCTTGTTCCGAAGAAGATAAAGCTTCTGATAGCAGATTACCTTCCGACTGGATACACTATAAAATGAGTGTTGAGAATTAGTAAGTCCATGCACAGGAAAGTGAAAAGATCGTCGTGGAAGTGGAGAAGGATGTCCTGAGTCCCACGATTTCTATATAGAATCCAAACTGAAGCGAAAAACTGGACTATGAGCAGTGAAAAGTCATTGACTCTTCGATGGTTATAATGCGCCTTCAGAAACATTTGAAGACGTTGAGCAAATTAGTTTATCCTTTCTGCTAAAAACCTTAGAAGGGTGGATTGTTTTTCAAGATCCTGGCATGCAAACTGCAAAGGACACTGCCTTACACAGTATTGTAACATGGATATTGGAAACTCTCCTCTATGAGGAGTTCGCAGTAGTGGATTTTTCAACATTGAGGGTTCTTCAACGTAACGTACTCCCGAATGAAACCATAGCTTTGCTAGATACAATTACAATTGTTAACTCTCCTACCTAAGAATATGAAACTGCACGCCTTTAGCACAAAGCACTTCATTACGGGGTACTACTCCCTTTTCTTTAGATTTTGGTAGATTTGTTCTATCCGTAAATTTACCTTACACATAAGTTGTTGTCTTTAACAGGAGGCATATAATCATGAAAGCGTTTCATCAAGGAAAGAAAAAATAAAACATCATTGGGACTATGTTGCTGTAAGGCAGCACCCTGTAAGAGATGGACCCTGTTTTTTAAATTAGTAAGGTTGAGCTTCTACCGGCAGATGTAGAAATTTTGCATTGGTGATCTGTAGAGCATATAATATTTGGTGTAGGCTGCAACGAGAACAGCCTTTTTATGCCAGGCAATGAAATAACACTTCCCAAAGAGTTAAATTACAAGATCTCGGTGGCCGATTGCGATAACCTCGAGAGAGGTAACAGGATCCAGAACTTTACTCTAAAAGGATCAATGGTTCCATTGCTTATGTGGCAAGTATAGTGCCGTCGTCTTGAAAGCAAACCTAGTCCAGATCAATTGCGGCTTTCGTTATACTTTTCTCATAGAAACTCTTTTTGCTATTGACAATAAAATAGGGAAAATCGATTTTCCCAGGTATCGCTTGAGACCAATTCTTCACCAGTCAAACCATTTTCGCCATATACAGGAACAGATGGTAATCACTTGGTGCGAAGTATGGACTATGAGGTCAATGCATAAGAACTTCCCAATCAGGCTTTCGAAGCTACTGGCTGTTGGCAAAACTTGGGCGCTTCTGGATGATCGCCTCCATTAGATGGTAATTTTATACAAGTGCGTATTATGACTTTCTTTGGCAATCCCATCAATACTAGCTTAACAATATTCCATTTGTTGGTGTTCATCTTTGACATGCGCGCAAACACTGCTGAGTTCAGTGACTAAAATATCGAAAATCGCTCAATCAAATCGATCAAGACATGCCCCCAGTGTTTTGGATATCCGTACGTTCCGAAAATCTACCATCGACCAGAGAATCTATAATAATAATTATTCTAGATTCTCTGACATATGCCGAATGGTTTTCTACTCGACTTACACACTTGCTCTCTGAGAGCACCCATCAGCAATTCGGTATAACTCGCTACCTACCGCCGCTACGGAAACTACTGGTTTTTTGAGGAAAGTTGAAATGACATAATTTTTTCATCGGTTTTAGGGATTTTGTTAAATTATATGAAACAACAATAATCAAAAGGTATAAATATGTTATCAAACAGTGTAATTTTTTTTCCTTTTCAACTATTAAGGACAACCCTTTCGCGGTTAACTTTACATCGCCTGGTTGAGGGTTAAAATATTTGCATATGAATTGCATTGCGATAAGAAGTGCTTAGTTCACTTAGTTCACACTTTACATAAAATTAGTTGGAATGTGATTAGTTGTTGTAATCATAAAGCAAAGAGAACAATTTATTGAAAATCGTACTTAAAGTTAGGCACAGTTCAATATAAGTTTTAGTATTTACCCATCGCTCATCAGTTAATAAGCAGTATTTGTTTAACCAACGAGAAATTAAAAATAAATTTAAATTATAATAATGGATTTGGGACGAAATCTTTTTGCTATATTTTTTGTAATTATACTTTTCAATCTCACATCAGGTGCCGCAGATACTAAAGGTTGATGAAACAGAAAACACTTTTAATTTAATTATATGTACACTCTTTTGCAATATTATAAGACCGTTCAAAAATTAACTGTTACTGGTAACCAGTGAGTAATGCGTACTGCCATTCGGAAAGCGTAATTCTGAAAAGTTATAGAAAATTAATTTAAATAAAAAATTAAGTTAAATTTTCTAATTGCGGTCGCTACTCGGCGGGGAATATCAACCCCAACGAGTGTGTTTTTGACATGAAGTAAAACCTGCACATAAAAATACCATCAGCCGTTCAGAGGCGGCTTAGTATAAACGCAAAACCACAAATTGGAGGAGGAGTACGGCCGAAAATCGCTTCAGCGGTTACAAAGTGCCAATTATATATATATACATCTATATATAAATTATATTAGATAAAGTAAAAAGTACGTTTGGTTTTTTTTTTTGTTATGCAAATGGCTCCAATCGGTTTTCTGACTTATCTTTACTTCCTCAGCAATTAATATATGGTATATATGTATATATTTACAATATTTAGTTTAAATATAATTTTAATTAATAATTTATATTGTATTTTATTTATTAATCCGAAAAAAAAACATTTAAAACAAATTAAAAGAAATTATATTTATACATATTTATGTTCATTACAGGAAGCACTGAGGAAAAGCCGCTTTTCACTCAAATTAACAGCAAATCTTATTATGTTAATACTATCGGTAAAGTATGTTATTATTAATTTAAATTTAAATTACCTCTGCTTTTATATATCATATATGTATGGTCTTCTCTTACAAACTTTACTCGGACAGATGGATTGGATTCAGGCTGTCCAATTTTGCCGCACTCTGAACAGTAATTTGATGAACATAGCATCGAAGGCCGAATTTGATGCTATATCCAACTATTTAATCGCAAATGATCTAGGGAATAAACGTTATTGGACAAGTGGTAATGATATATCGGTTGAGGGTGAATACAAGTCCATCAGTAACGGTAAACCAATATCTTACACCAAATGGGGGACCAATGAACCGAACAATGTAGATAACGAGGATTGTATTGAAATCCTTCCAAAAGGCAATATATTCTATATGAACGATAATGCTTGTTTACCAGAAGTCGTAAATATGCCGTATGCGATCTGTGAACTGGAAAACTCAGAAAATTTTATTCCTAAAAAGGGGGAGGCGCGTGAAGTTGTACCGCCAAGTTGTGCTGTGAAAAAACTAATGGAAATGTGCCAATCAATGGGCAATATTATGAACTGCAGAGATTAAGAAATATGGGTAGAATATTTTAAAAAGAATTATTCATAAATTTAGATTATGCATTAATGAATAATGATGTCTTTTTTAATGCTTAATTAATGCAATGTAATGTAAAAGTGATCAAAAAAAAAATAAAACAAGAGAGAAGATCTGTTTTCGGTTTTTTTTCTCTGATTTCGATGATTTTCACTGAGAACGTTTGTTTATATGTACGAGTATATTAAAATTTTTTTGTTGTTGTTATAGAATATCAAATTTCACACCCTTCAATTAATTTATGATGGATTTTTCACCAAAGCCTTGTATATAAAGGTTGATCCATTTCGAGGTTCCCTAATTTATTCAGAAAAAAAAACACAGAAAATTCATCATTCATATCATTCGAAAGAACATTCTTTGAATTTTTAGTTTTTGAAGATTCTCTCTATCAAATATCAGCCGCGGCTACGTCTCAGATGGTCCATCCGGTGAGTACAATTTTCGATGACTCTTTCGAGCATTTCGACTGGTAACTGGCGAACGACAAACGTGCTCCAAGACCTGAATCGAAACGGGAGTGTTCGCATAGACCTTAGCCTTTTCATATCCTCACAGTCACAAAAGTCTAACGGTATGATCTTACATAATCTTGGTGGCCAATCGACCGGCCCAAGACGGGTAATTATCTGCTCACCGAAGTGTTTTCTCAATAAGTCCATTGATTGATGCGATAAGTAGGAAGTGGCGCCGTCTTGTTAAAACCAAATGTCGCCGAGATAATGAGCTTCAATTTCAGGCATCAAATAGTCGGTTATCATAATAACGGATACGTCCTTACCGGTCACATTTTTGAAGAAATATGGACCGATGTTTCCACCGGCTCACAAACCCCATCAAACCGTTGTTTTTTCCGGACGAAATGGCAGTTCTTGAATCTCTTCAGGTTGCACTTCGTTCCAAATGAGCCAGAAATGGGTTTCATCACTGAAAAAAATATTGCTCGAAAGCGTCGGATCTTCTTGGAACTTTTCAAGAGCCCATAGAGCGAAGCGAAATCACTTGGGAAGGTCGAGTCGCTGCAGTTCTTGTACATGCTGTACTTTGTACTCCGTCAATTTAAGATCTTGACGTAATATCCGCCAAGCCGTTCTTTACGTCAGTCCGAGTTGCTGCGAACGGCGCCGAATCGACTCTCCACGGTCTGTGTGTGTACACCCTGCATGTTGGACGTGGTCTATTTGGTAGAATATTATCCAATCATGAATGCTGGAACTCAAGAGGGGTGATGGCGTTGCGCATAATACAGGGAACTGTAGTCGCTTGAATTAAAATTAAGTATCGGACGGATTGTAAGAGATTCGAGGAATGAGGACGACTACACTTTTGAAAGGTCCGGTTAGAATGGTTACTTTTATTCTATTTTTGAAGGCAAATCGTGTACCGCGGCTAACTAATATTACCAATTACGTGTGTCCGCTAAGTCCAAAGAATTCAAAAATTCTGTTGGAAAATCGACTGCAACGTCTGCTTCCACAACGGGGTCTATTTACTTATGTGTGACGGATTCACTTTCAGTGTTGTACTCAATAGTATGGTTGAGATTGTAAATATCTTAATTTGTTGCAACGAGCATAGATTGCTCACTCAGCCAGCCATGACCCTATAATTAATTCAGATATTTGGAAATCATTTGTAAATCAGTTCTTCTCTTGATGTCACTAATCCGTCCGGAAGTCCGATCAATTGGCAAATTGCTGTGAAAATATATCGGCCAATGGTTCATTTGAATGTATTATGTCGCCACAATGTTGAGTATTTTAGGCAAACAAGCATTGATTACATCCGCTGATCGAGCAAGGACAGGCAGTATTGTTGTGTAAAAATTTCAGTCGGTCGGTAGCTCGAAGAATTGAGAGTTGAGTTGAAGCGACTGCTGGTCACTACCAGCGCACTTAGGCCAATAGGCCCATTATGATACCGCTGAGAGGCTCCTGTGTTCACCTTCTCAAATGATCGAACCGTTTGGTATGACTTATAAAGGCAGCAAGATTTTCAAAAGGCCAGCTTAAGCAAGTATTTTGCTGTGTACAAAGGTACACTAGCATTATGTGCATATTTTATTGTGTGTGTAAGGGTTGCTAGTTCATCTGCCATGCAATTGCCTGGGATGTCACTGTGTCCAGGTACCCAGTACCCAGATCATGGCAGTATTAGATTTAATTGAGAGTTTGGCCACTTTTGACGTGGTTTTGTAACATTGTAAAGATCTGATAGCAGCTTGACTGTCGGAGTATACTGTAACCGATTGTACTTCTGCCGTAGATTCGAGCAACCATTCGACAGCCTCCTTGATTGCAAAGAGCTCCGACTGGAAACGCTCAGTCTCATGCTCATGTTTAATGAGAGCATGGGAGAATAAATTCCGCAACCCACTTTTCTGTTCCAGGACGTTGGTGGTTTCCCACTCATGTCTGTTTGGGATTCTCGTGGAAAAAAGATTGCTAGAGAATTCGTATTATTTTGCTGTTTTGAAAGGTATTTTTCTCTGGTATCAGTCACTTCTTTTCGGTTTTCAAGGTCACGAGTATTTTTCTAACGAGAATTGCTTTCAAACGATCTCCGAACTCCACTCGCCAAGCGGGCAAACAGACATCTACCTATAATACGCACAGAAACTAGTTCGTCCACATGCGCCAGTATACTCGTTTGTATGCAACGGTGAGCGTGTTATAGCCTGAAGTTACATCGCTAAACATATGCCTATATTTCAATGCTTGCTTTTCATTTGGCTAACTGTTTGGTTAGTCGGAAGGCAATATTTGTTTTTAAGTGCCACCACAAAGTATATACCTCCAAGGGTTATACATTTACATACACGTATATGTACATAAATATGTAAGTAAATATATGTAGCTGCATATATGTATGTATGCATTTTAAAATAAGTGATATAATTGTTATATGTGGTATTTATATTGAAGAAGCTGGAGCATCTAGATTTGCTAAACTAATCTCCAAAGAAAGCAGCTCTAGTTAGTCAAAAGTCTTCTTAACATAATAGCAAACATCAGTTAGCGATCCAAAAATATGTCAGTCTTATACTAGTTCGTAATGGAAAAAAACTATTGGGTGTATGCATTAAATCGTAAGTTTGTTATTTGCAAATTTCACTTTTTTTTCTGTTATGTTGGTACACATGTCTGTTATATATGTTGGGAATATCAGTAATTTTGGATTGTCAGTTTGTTTTTGACAGATAAAAAGGTAAGTTGTGTGAATAAAATGTATACGGAACTCTGCAGGAAAAAATAAGTTGTTAACTAGAATTCAACTGGTAGGTACAAGTTCATTTTCCAGCCACTTTCCAACAACTGGTATTTTTAACACGGCGATTCCCTAAGAACTGTCAATTGTCAGACTATGCATCAGCTTCTATACTAGTTGTGTACTAGTTCATTTCGGTATGTTCAATTTCTACTTCACAAAAAAAAAATTTAATAAAAATCAAAAGCGTACAAACACAGCAAGGCTCGACCCGTGAAATTCATGCGCCAAAGTGATAACCTCCAACCAATAGGCTTTTTTTTGTGACGTAGAAAGCGTCGCAATTTACCAAATTCAACAGAGATTATTTGGAACTGAAACTCAGTCGAGGCTTACTAAAAACAACAGCAAACTCAAACCCGGAGCCTACTACGCTGCAATGATAATTTCTAAACACTCGGCCATGGTGACGATGAGAAGATACACGTCATTTTGCTCACTTCTACAGAGCAGAGCAGATAATAGAGCTCAGCCATGGCGTGCAGACATAACAACAACAAACGATGGTGGAAATTATTATTTCTCCTGTTCCACCTGGACTGGTATACAAATACCCAACTGGTATGATTTAATCTTCAAAATACTGATATTTAACTAGAATTTCCGCACACAAATAGTCTACCTTCTCCCTGCAGGGAATTTACAAATTCTATGAGATGAGAACTATTATATTATTTTATCTGGAGCATAGGTAAAAACTATCTTTCGAGAAATCGGAAGAGTTGCTAAATCATATATTTACCGACAAAAGGTTCCATTGGAAAATGGGAGATTTACCACACTAAAATAGCCGTCTTGTGCAAGCACGGTTTGCAGCGTGCATGATTACTAAAAAAAATTACCATAAGGTCAAGTGCATATGTTGTCCACTTGCCACGGACTTGTAGTTAGTGTACCAAAGTCATTAGGACCGGATGACGTCAGGCATAGCGTACGCGAATTGAGAATGGCCTCTACTTCTACAGCAACGGTGTTTCGCCCTTTGAATGTCAGCTTAATGATTGCCAATATGCGATGTATCAGCATAATAAAAATTGATAAAATCAAAAGAAAAATATTTATAAATTTCATTTAATACTGCCTTCTTTCATACCGCATACCGCGAAACTCCAGTCGGTCAACACCTTCGAAAATTCCCTCTCTGTGAATGGCATGCTCGGAGTCAAATCAGCAAACATAGCGGATGAAGAGCGTGAGCTGCGTTATACTGGCGCAACTTAGGTTTGGATATTGTAGCAGGTTAAACTTCCACCTATCCAGACTCGACTCTGACATGTATCGAGTTGCCGCCCGATACTAACCACCTCTTCATATGTCCTCTAAAACCGACGCACTTAACTCCAGTCTCCGTCTGGTCTGAACCCGTGAGACAGCCCGTTTTCTGAATCTCTCATTAGATTGCCTCGGTGACTTAGGCTAACTAGCTATGCTAACTGCTACAACAACAATAGCAACAACAACAGAATTTTTTTCGATAATTTTGGATCCTGAGCTCTACATCAAAATAATGTGGCTTCCTTTTCTCTCTCTTAAATCCAATATAATAATTTTTGACATATTTCTAATATAAATTTATTGTTTTTGATTTCCAAAAATTCACTAAGCTCTACAGTTCAAAACATTTGAGGAGTTTTGTAAAATTTCAATTAGTTTTTTCAACCCACAAGTCGAGCATATGTCGTCGTTTTCTTGAGATCCTTTACGGTTTGGTTTCTCGCAAATGGCAAAAAGCTCCGCAGTGCATTTATTGTCATTCATATAGAAGATGTTCTCTTTGGCAAAGAGGTTTACACAGTTTTCATTATTTCCCGCATTATCCGGCTGTCCCGCTCCCCACTTTATATAGGCTACAGGACGTCCACTCCTGTAAGACATATACTTGCCCTTCGTAGCTAAATCGTTGGCGTTGATCCAAAATGGTTTCAGCTGAGCATTTGTAATTAAATAGAATGACAAAGAATTCATTTCCATCTCCGTTTCAATGGTGACCAAATCACTGTCATAAGAGCGACAATATAGAAAAGCCTCAAACCAATTCATCTGAAATGGCAGAAAGTTACTTTCTTCTAAAAAGTCTTTTAAAACTAAATAAGGTATTACCTTGACTGCAGCATTAATCAAATAATAACCATCGCCAATTTGAATGAAAGGTTCTTGATTCTTTTGCAGAACTGTTAATTAAATAGAAAAAAAATA
The DNA here is from genome assembly GCA_037013455.1 of Ceratitis rosa. Taxonomy (NCBI): domain Eukaryota; kingdom Metazoa; phylum Arthropoda; class Insecta; order Diptera; family Tephritidae; genus Ceratitis; species Ceratitis rosa. The sequence continues at coordinate 2,684,827 of JAWMAG010000002.1, read as the reverse complement.
AATAAATGGAAAGAATACAAGTAATTCAAGCTTTATTTAAGTAAGTTAACGATAGACTTACTCACCATTGTTTTGGGCTTTTAAAGTTTGCGATAAAAAGCCGGCGTAGAGATAGAAAACAAATATATATTTAGCGGTATTTTGCATCTTTAAGCAAATCGAAGAACAAGCAGTACGTAATGTTTACTTGCAACAAGTGCGCCGATACTAAGAAGGCTTCGCAAAAATATTTTCTTTAAATATGCCTTATATATATGTTTGCCTGTTGATAATTTTGCCTTCTTTCCTAAGTATATACATATGTATATGTACATACATATGTACATTCATATATTTATGTTTTTCTGCAGAAATGTCGAGTACACAACGGCATAATTCCTTGAATTCATTATCACTTTAAAAAATCATGCGTGAGCAAGAAAATAATTACATTTTTAAGAAATAGCATTTCAAAAACTTTGGAATTTCTGGAAATAAATATAGAAAAGCACTCAAAATTTTATGCATATTTTATTCAATATCATTTTATTACAATTTCAGCTGTGTATGTGTTGAGCAAAGATAAATGCGCGCTGTTTGAATTCAATATGACGACTTACTTTAGTCAGCATATATTTAGTGTAAAATAAGCATGTATTAGAAAAGTGATAATTGTAGTTGCCAGATTTATATTATTTTACAATACTTCCCTTTAATAGAACAACTGGCAAACTTACAAAAGTATATAAGTTTTAAGACTATTAATATTATTTATAATTGACATTTAGAAATTCAGTTACAATTTACAGATCTTTACTTTAGCCCCAATTTGGCATTAATAAATTCATTCTTAACTGCTGGTACCGCTTTCGTTAAACCATCTGCCAACATCTCGCTCGTAGAAATGTATATCAATTTTACAGATTTATTCTCCAGCTTCTCTCGTACGAATTTCACCTTTATGTCAACATGTTTAGTTCGTGGTGAAAAGTTGTTGTTACGCACAATGTGGATTGCGCTCTTATTGTCACAATAAAGTGTTGTAGCCTTTGGACTACCTGGAACCAACTCAGATATTAGCCGATTTAACCAAATGACTTCTTGCATAGCACATAGTACTGACATTAGCTCTGCTTCAGTAGATGACAATGCAATCGTTCGTTGCCTATGCGTAGACCAAGATATTGCTCCACCCTGCATAACAAACACTTAACCAGACGCAGATCGCCTTTCGTCAATATCTTTTGCCCCGTGAGCGTCACAAAAACCAGTAAGATCTTCAGCTGATTTCTTATAAATGATGCCTTTGTTAATAGTACCCTTCAAATACGCATCACACGCTTCACTGCAATCCAATGAGCTTTGCCGGGGTTTTGTGAAAAACGACTTAGCAAATTGACTGCAAAACTGATGTCTGGACAAGTATTTTGCGCTGCGTATAGAAGACATCCAATTGCTTCCATATATGGAACGCTTTCCATCTCTTTCTTTGCGTCTTCAGTTTGGGGACACATTTCTGCAGTTAGCTTTTGCGACAAGTCAAGTGGAGTTGAGACAGCGTTACAATCGTCCAAAACATTTCAATACACTGGAAATATATTCAGATTGATCAAGTAAATTTATGTAATATATATCTTGTCTCTGAAGAGCTGTTACACGAAATAGTCCGTCCCATTAGCCGAATGGCTTGCACCAGAGATGCTCAACTAATAAAACGATGTGATTTCGTATTATTAATATTGTAACTAGTTCAATTTAGTACCAAATAAATACTTTTTCTTAAAAAATAATATTAATAATGACCTACTATTGTAAGAAATTAAACATTTATTAATATTTTCGTTACTAGTATCAGTTTTGTATTATTTTGAGCTAGTGTGATTTCAGCATATTAATAACTTCATATTTTTTCGAACAGTTTGATATAAGACAGTAGGAAATATTATCTATTTGGATGCTCATTTACAAATCCAATAGCAGCAGATAGCAGGAATATGTATTGTTTTTTTGCTTGCACAAATACTGACGTCAGCAATGTAGAACAGCAGTACAAACAGCAAAAATGTCGAAATTACAACAGAAAAACGCCTCTAAGCGTCATGCACTCTGTGAAAAAAAGAGTAACAAAACCGAAAGGAGGCAGATGAGAAAATATAAGAGCAGCATGTTTTGCATACGCAATTAAGTCGAATTCTCCGGTCAGTTGCATGCAACTACTTTGACTGTTGTTGTTAGTCGGTGTCAGTCGGTGTCGGTCAGCAAGACGTGCAGAAGTGCAAGATCAAACAAATGTCTTCTGTGACAAATAACATGAAATGAATTGTGAAAACATACCTATCAATGCGGACTTTGCCCTTGCCAATACGCTAAGGATCATACGAGTACATCTTCCTAACGTCGACTCATCAGATATTGCCATCGATCACGTTTCTGGACGGTAGAGAATTTTGAGCGACGGGTAACCATGACTCTCCAAGTCCGCTTACTCCTTCCTGCAGGAAGAAGCTACGATATAGAGACCTTCTAATTTATCGTTGAGTTTTTCGAATACTCTCCCCCTGTTCCGCATAATCATGCATTCATCAGCCACTTGTTTCTTCTATTTGCGTACTTTATTGCTCTAAAGCTCTCTATATCTCTCCCACAATGTTCATGGTTAGGACTTCTCTTTCCTCTATACTGCGCGCAGATCCGTTTCTTGGCTGCGATAAAACAGTGGTCCAAGTCGATGTTAGTACGATGAATAGTACTCACACCTAAGACACGGGTAATGTGTCTTTCGTGTACCACAACATTGCATATATACATATATTATATATCATTGGCGCATTGTAACCGCTGAAGCGATCTTCAGCAGAGTTCCTCCTCCAATTAGTTGTATGAGTCTTGATGGCTTTATAAAAAATGGATAGATCTATATTTTGTTCAAATTTGTTTTTATCGCTCAGAGGACCGACTACAAAGAGATAATTTTCCATAATTTTTGATGTTGGTTCTGACAAGGACACGAGATTTGGCCTTCTGAATAGCAGCATACATTGATAATCCCTCGGCGTTAGCGACATTGTCGTAGCTTACTACCGCTTTGTGGATCAACCTTAGCCAATTTGGGCATGATTCGTCGTTTAGATGATATCTTTACTAACTCGCGATTTTAATATCGTAACGGGGGAAGTGCTTTTGGGTGCGTTCAAGGCGCACGTAGTACGCATCCTGAGGGAAGATCAGTGGAAAACTTAGCGGATTGATGGGAGTATGGGAGTATGTCTAACACCCCAAACCAGTTGAACAAATTTAACAAAGTTCAACTGCAATGGGTACCAGAATACAGCGGCATACTACAAGGGAATGAAACATAAGACTTTGGTGGATCTCAATTATAATATTAATAATTATTTTCACTACAACAAAATATAACAAAAAATCAGACAAACTGTGATTAAACCGAAACGAAAGAATAATCAAAAACGTTAGCCACCTCTCAATGCATCAAGAGCATGTAAACACATACATACACGTACATACGAGTATATATGGTAAGTGTTGGAATTAACTGCCGGCAGACTAAAGAAAATATTTTGCATATCTTTAAAGTTAAACAGCAACAAAAACTGAATGCTACTTAAGCGATATGAGAGGAGATAAATGAATAGAGGACACTTCACAGAGTGTGCATGTACATAAATAAATTGTGACATGTAATCGGAGATGCATACATAGGTACATACGAATATGTACATACACGCATGTATCTTGGCATGCTTAAGATTATGGCCAACTTATTGAAGAAAATTTTATGCAAATTTCGAAACTAAAATTTACTCGTGCAAAAATGCAACAACACAGATAAGTGCACATATACGAGTATATATATATATGTATATATGAGTTTGTGCACAATTGTTTATATTTAACATAATATATATAGTATTTAGTATATTGGTATGAACACGATCCCAGCAGTAAATTGTATAATATCTTGACTTGAATGCAAGAAAAGAACACTCTTTACTATAAAAGAGAACCGATAAAAGAAAGAAAGTAAAGCACGAAATATTACTGGCACAATATGAATGATTGGGGTATAAAATGTTGTATCTGTTAACTGGGAGCTAATTCAGAGCTTCAAATTTTCACTGTACTGTTTTCGTTAGCCTCGGATTACATATGTTCTCGATGTTAAGAAATGAGTCTGTATGGCACTCAGTAGTGTTTCGTTTCTCCTGCAGACGACTCTAAAATAAATAGCATGTCCTCTTAAGCACCGATGTGCTAGTAATTTCGACATTGAGAAAGCCTTCGCCCACAAAGAATACGTGTATGTTTCCTCAGAAGCATAATTGACGTAGCTGAGTGGGGTATCACTTGCGAGCGGCTTACACAACTCATTTCGTACTCTTTCTCTCGTTGCATCGTTAACTAACTGCTGAACAAACTCTTACATCTTGAATACACGCCACGATCTGGTCTAAGACTCATGATATCTTGCTATATTTGGGCGTATGTATTAATTCGTGCGGGTTTTCTTCGAAAATTAAGACTTTCTTGTGGGAAAATTCTTATACATTAAATTTTCAAAGTATTGCCCATCGGAAGCTATAATATTTGCCCATCTTCTCCGGCTTGGCGGTAAAGAAAGAATCGAGCCAATTTCTGATACCCTGTTCTGAAGTGAAACGTACTCCGGTCAGGGCATTTTGCATTGATCTGAACAAGTGGTAATCGGAAGGTGCTATGTCTGGGTTATAAGGCGGGTGAGGTAGAAGTTCCCACACACAGTTTTCCAAATAGTTTTTAACTGGCATTGCAACATGTGGCCGAGCGTTGTCATGATGAAAAATTATTGATTCGTGTCTGGTCGCATATTCTGGTCGTTTTTCCGCGATGGCCTTTTTCAAACGAATCAATTGTTTTCGATAGAGGTCCCCATTGATCGTCTGACCCGATTTCAATGGCTCATAATAGAGCACACCCTTGTGGTCCCACCAAATAGGTATATAGCATAACCTTGGCACCATGGATATTCGGCTTTGCCGTGGATGTTGATTGTTGGCCGGGCTTCACATACGATCTCTTGGTCTTTGGGTTATCATAATGAATCCATTTTTCATCGCCAATGACAATCCGATGCAAAAATGACTTCTTTTGGTGGCGTTGAAGCAAAATTTCCAACATGAAGAATCGACGTTCGACGTCTCTTGGCTTTAATTCATAAGGCACCCAACTTCCAAGCTTCTGGATGAATCCTAATGATTTTAATCGTCTGGAAACGGTTGCTTGATCAACTCCTAATACTTTTGCAAGTTCTTCTTGCGTCTGGCATGCATCTGCGTCGAGCAATGTCTCTAATTCTTTGTCTTGAAATTTGTGTGGCTGTCCGGGTCGTTCTCCGTAGTCTAAGTCGAAATTGCTACTTCTAAGCCATACAAACGACTTTTGGCACGTTCGTTCGGCTAAAGCATGCTCACCATAAACGTCCAGTAAAATACGATGGCTTTTGGTAGCACTTTTCTTCATGTTAAATTAATGACGAAGAACTCCCCGCAAAAACATTTTATCTGGTACAAATTTCGACGTTTTCAAATGAATGAAACGAATTGTTGTTCACGCTAAAACAAATGACATCTACTGAAAACGGCGCGAAATGACAGTACCTTTGAAATGAATATAGCCACAGATGAACACGTCACGAAATAATACTAGTAGAGCCCTCTCTTAGAAAACCCCACGAATTAATGCATACACCCAATAATACAAAGCGCACAAGCCATTAGAGCCGATACGGTATAGCTTGTTGCCTTCAGGAGTTACAAATTTAGTAGTGCACCTATTGCCAACATGGGTGTTGTTTTAATACAGCTAGCTGAGATAACTGACCTGGATAGCAAAAACCCAGGAGAGAGCCAAAAAAACATCGCCTAATATTCTAATAGAAGTGCCATCGGAAAGCCATGCCTGAGATTTACGAAGCCATAGTTGAGCCCACCAACTTTGTAGCTGGAAGAGACGCTATTATTGGATGAGAGTAATCGAGCAAAACTCTAACGCTGACACTGACCAAATGTCATCCCACAGTTTAGAGAAGCTTGGTTATTGCTTCACTCGAAACCTGGACAGAAAACTGCTTTCAAAACTTCATTTTTAAGAACCAATTGCTTATTTCTCTCCTTCGTTCGAGGAATTCTTGTGGCGATTGAGCAGGTTTTCGTGTCTGGATGAAAAAAGCTGTGAAATTCTCCATAACAGCTCCGAGGTTAGGCTAAATGATTGATAGCTAAGTTTTCTTTCGGAAACTTGGAGTCAGCCCCATTGTTGCAGATGAAAGTGTCAAGCGTTGTAAGAAGCAGTGCGGACGTCTATTATCAAGTTATTAATCTTCCCTTTCAACCAACCACTAGCCAACCAAACAATCACACGACCTATGCAAAATATTGAAAAAAATGCTTAGATGTAACTAGTCTTGAACCAATGATCTTTCTTTCTTCTTTAGAAGCATTAGAGAACGATAATGGCTTATATGGAAAAGGACAGACTTTGGCTGGCTATATACACATTCGGCTCATACACGTTCGTTATGAATAAAGAATAGCTAGTTGAATTCAAAGCAAAAATTGGTATTTTGATACATCAAACGGTATTAGCAGATATATACTAGTCTCATACCAGTTCAATAAAGAACAATAAAGCGTCTAGGTTGACTTTTTTTTTAATTGAAAGAAGTATTATAATAATTTTTTTGTATTATATTGTACTAGTTCAAAAATTGCAAAAAAGTGACTAGTTTAAGAAATATACTAGTCTCATACCAGTTTAATACAGAAAAAAATGTATCCAACTTGACTTTGGCGTAAAATGAGTGTTGTTGAATCGAATGAGGAATACATATAAATTTTCTAGTCTCATACTAGTTAAAAAAATGCAAAAAAGTGACAGGTTTAAGAAATAAACTAGTCTCATACCAGTTCAATAATGAACAAAAATGTGTCTAACTTGACTTTGGCGTAAAATGAGTGTTTTTGAATCGAAAGAGGTTTTAATATAATTTTTCAAGTCTTATACTAGTTCTAAAAAGGCAAAAAAATGTGTCTAGTATCAGAAATATACTAGTCTCATACCAGTTTAATTATGGAAAAAAATATGTCCGGCTTGACTTTGGCGTGTTTTTGAATCGAAAGAGGTTTTAATATAATTTTCCTAGTCTTATATTAGTTCAAATACTGAGAAAGGTGACTAGTTTAATTTTAAATAAAAACAAGTTTTATAGTGTTGAAACAAGTTAAGTTTTATTTAAATTTAGTAATATAATTACAAAAATTTAAGCATGCTCCAGTATAATGTTGACTGTAATAATTTTCAGGTAATATTAAAATGTAAAGGGTAAGTAACTGGTCTCAGTTTGGTACATTTCGGACTAGTTCCATTTTGTTATAATTTCACTGCCAGGTTTATTTATACATTTGTACAGTGCACCTAAATGTATGCAGCTGTTTTTCCCTGCCACCCGCCAAAAGCGTCTCTAAGCAATCCTGTAAGCTCACGTGCCAACTAAAGGTGTTTATGCAAAAATAAATGCAAAAACACACACACACCTTATAATGTAAGTTTGTGTGCATACGTGTACATACTCGTATTTAAATATGCATTACTGCATATAAAATTAAAGAGACTTCAGCAAGTCTCTCGAGGCTGTTATTCGCAGCTATTTAAGGTGTGCAGTCATGCGGATACACACACATGTATACATTATGAAACAGTTGTATAAACATGTGTATGTATGTATGCACATATGTATGTGCTTAGACTTGTAGTGTTGCTGGTCGTAAAACAGCATCGCATAAATCTTCACCTAAAGTGACAACGCCACAGTGGACAAAACGATCCAACAACCAACCAAGCGACCGAACGACCGAACGACCCAACGACCGAGCGAACGATAAAAACACTGGGCAAATATACATATCTACAACCACACATGCGTATAGGTATATAAATGTATATTATTATTTAAAGCTTGTATGTGTTTATTGTGTGTGTGTGTGTGTGTTAGCGCGTTCATTTTACTATATGTTCACACAGTTGCAGGATAATAAATTGCGAGTATCCTGAAATAAATATTCCACACACAAAATGTTAGGCTGAAGAAAGGACAACACAATACCTTGCACATTGGACGCTAAATGAGGTAAAGTAGCAAAGTAGCAGACGACTAGTCGAGCGGTTGGTTCAGGCTAAGGTGGCAGCAATAGCGACGCCGACGACGACGACGACGACAAAGGGGACGACGACAAACGACATTTGTCGTTGCTGCTGCTATTGCTGTTGATAAGAATCTTCAACAATTTCGCAGCACATGACCAGGACATTAGATTATAAAGCTTCGTATAAAATAAACGATGACATATAGGCACAACAACAACAACAACAAGAAAATCGCAAAAAAAGAATAACACTTATAAAGGCACATATGCAAAGATAAGGTATTTGCGCACAGGTGAGTTAAGACCCGACAGTTGTTGACACAGCTACATACACGTATACATATGTGTGAGTATGCGTGTGTGTGCGCGCGCGTTCTCTTGCCTACGGTCTGTGAATTTAAACGACAATTTATTTACATAAATGCATTTATATCCTTTTTTGCACCATACACACCTCACCCCTCTCACAAATGTCTGCGCATACAATTTTTCACAATATGCACTCCCAAGCCGATGATTAGGATTTTCGCTGTGCACCTACTCTACACCTGCAGGAGTGGGGTGGGGGGTGGTTGGTTTCTCCAATACTTTAACAACATCCAATCGATTACTTGCCGAGGAGCTCCAGCCCCAACAAGGACTTCTTTGGTGCAGTTTTCCTTATCTTCCGTCGCTTTGCTGTAGGAAATACTTGTCAGGCGTCTAACATGCATACAAACACACATACTTAGATTTGGTTTAGTGATAAGGCGTCGTCGTCGTCGTCGTCGTCGTCGTCTAAGTGTAAGTCGCTGCAGTCAAACAATAATGTTTAACTGATAAAGAAATGAAATTAGTTTGGCCAAATGTAAAATGCGCAAGGAATGTTTTTGTGCGAGACACAGTGGAAAGGACTCTTGAATTTGAAGTAAAGATAAAGCTAAATGCAAATTAGTTTAAAAATATTTGAGTACACTTTTTCCAAGGAGCTTTAAGTGCATACAAGCATATAAGCTGTTAAAGAGTTTCAGAGACTTTTTGATATACATATATAATTTTTAAGCAATAAGCCACCGATGAAACACCCCTTCAGTTGATGATGACCACTCCAAACATTGTTCTTAAGATTTGAGAGCGTGCACTTGAGAGACCAGGATGCACTAAGGGAATGTCCAATGTCAGCCTTGAAATCTAACGCGAAATCACTAGTCTTGTCAACTAGTGCAACTTTGGACGGAGTCTTCAACGAACAAAGATGAAACTCTACATGTCGCTCATTACGGCTATGTGGTGTGAAGGCATGGACAATGATAACAGCCGATGAGGCGGCATTGGCGACGGCGAGTACCGCAGTCGATAAAACAATGAGCTGCACGAGATATACAGCGAATAAAGGGACAGCGACAATGCTGGCTGAGTCATATGGTCCGAATGGACAAGAATACTCCATCTTAAAAATTAGATGAAGTACTCGCCGTTGGAAGCAGTGGAAGAGAAAGACCACCCTTCTCCATTGGAATGTCCAACCACTGCAGTCTATCCACTTTACTAGATCGCCGCTGGGTGTGTCAGTCAACACCTTCAAAGACTTCCTTCCTGTGAATGACGTGCTCGGAGTTAAACCAACACTCATACATAGCAGACAACGAGCTCGAGCTGCCGCTCGAGAGGCCCGCGTGACCCTTGTATAACTTAGATCTGGATATTGTAGCAAGTTAAACTCCTACTTATTCAGACTCGACCGCAGCATACCGAACGTATGCCCTGCAAGTGGAGAGTCTCCGCACGACGCTAACCACCTCTTCACATGCCCTTTGAACCGACTCATCTAACTCCCCTCTTCCTTTGGTCCAATCGCGTCGAAACAGCACGTTTCCTGGACCTCCCTTTAGATGACCTCGGCGACTTAGATTGCTACAACAACAACAACAAAAATACCAGATCGAGATCCAGAAACTGCGCTGGTTAAGTAGACGTTGTCCGAGAGGACCTGGAAAAACTTCACTTGAACTCAACTCCAGTTGAGATATCAAGTGGGGTATGAGTATTCTTCGTATATTATCTTGAAGAAAAAGGAAATTACTTTTCCCATCGCTTATCTCAAAATTTCCGGTATCTAAACCTTAGTAAATCTAACTCCACAGATTAAACTCCTTACAGACTTTTTTTGGAAATCTTCAGCATACAAATGTAGACGCCTCTTCGTGTGTCCATAACCTGACTAACCAAAGTTGTTGTATATATGTAACACACATTACTGAAGGCATTCTCATCCCCTTCCCACTTGGTTGTCCTAAAGTTGGTTACCAATAAACTTTGAATAACAAGAATAACGACAAATTCACCAATCGAACGGCGAGCAAATAAATTACGCATAGCTTTGTGTCAAACTTGTAATGAAGTCTGAAGACTGTCAGGTGACATGCTACATATACCGTTACTTAATAACCCGTACTCATTTGCGGCAACATACGAATAAACATGCATGCGTATCCGCCTCCCACCTGAGGGAACTTCGTCTACTGTGTCTACTGAGCAGTTGAGTTGTGGTGAGTGCATTGAAATTCGCTTATCACTGCAATAAATCGACTTAATTTATTACCAACGACAAATTTGCAAAAGGAATTCGAGCAAAGGTGCTGTTAGTGGGTGATGTGTAACTGTACACAGAACTCATATTTAATGTTGTTGCACAAACATGGCTCTTGAAGTGCTTACAGTGTATCAATGGATCATTGTTGAGGGTTTAACTTACACGGAATATAGCAAGTGCATGGGGTAATTATGAAGTGAAGAGAATACAACGCTTTATTGTATGGGATATTTGGGTATACTATAACATATTGATTTGTTAGTGGTAACCGAACCGACATGGTTGAAGGTAGCACTGAAACTGGTGCGCTACAAAGTGCTTCATAGAACCTGAGGGATTACTTCTTATATTTTTGCAATCGACCTCAATCAACTCCAAACTCTCCATTCACGAATATTGAATCAGTAATGACCTTTCGCACATGTTGATCACCTTTAGGGCTAGATAATCAAATATTCTGATTGAGATTACCTCCCAATATATACGATTTTATGAACTCAATTTCCGAACCTTGGATCAAGGAAGAAGAACTGCAGGGAGGAAGCTCTGTCAATAACATTCTTATTGAACTTGCATGCCCTCTTTCTTTCTGGAAAATTATTTTTCCATCAAGTCATCGGCGGTATGAGAGACAAAGTGATTCGTTTCAGAAGAAATGCAGAAATGCATCTTCATTAGATCACACTTGGACACTAAGCAGTTTTTGATGACTAGTTTAAGTTCTGAAGTACTGTCCCACAACAGTTTGGTCTTTCTTAACTTGTTTTAACTCTTCCATGCTGTAAAAGTAATTTTAACAATTTTTCAAGAAATAATCAAATAAGGTTGGAGCGGATCAAAGCGGGTAATACTGGGTGGTTAAATTTCAAGGGCCGATGTTGAATGTGAACCACACCTAAACGCCAAGTTTTTTTCCGAATTTAATTTGACATTTCTCTATTTCAGACTTACTCAATTTGAACCATGGAGAGACACACACACACAGCTAACGAAACAATGGCTCTTTTGCGCAACAAATTCAATGGCCGTGTTATCTCACGTAAGATCTCCCCCAAGATCATGTGATTTGACACCGTTGGACTTTTTTCTCTGGGGTTATTTGAAAGAAAAGGTGTACGTCGATAAGCCAGCAACAATTCAAGAGCTAAAGGATGAGATGATTCGGCACATTAACGGCATAGAAACTCCATTATGCCTCAGCGTCATCGAAAATTTGGACCATCGTATGGAGGTGTGCCGCCGAGGTCGCGGCGCTCATTTGGCCGATATTTTGTTACATACATAATTGAGAAATACCAATATATCATAATAAAATAAAATTTCAATAATTTCCTAAATAGTTTGTGTTTTATTCAAAACAAAAAAAACATCGGCCCTTGAAATTTAACCACCCTATATTTTGGGCATCCCCCAGAGAACTCTAAGTTTTTTAGAGAACCTAAATGTGAGTCCCGTCAATACGTAGCTTTGCTTTAAGCACTTGAGGAGTTGGGAAATTTCCAATATCTTCTATGTTCTTTTTTTAACTGTGTTTTTGACAGGGTTACCGCTTGAAGCACTCATTTGGTCATTTAAGAGCTTAAAGTAAGCCAATCAAAAAAGCCAGCCAGTCAGTCAGTTCGCCTTGAGCCTATAATGCTTATCGCTATCGAGCATATTGTGTGAAAGACTAAAACCCAACGCCAACAAATCTTGGCAAAGATCTGTGAAAAGAGCATCGACACACACGACCTCTTCGTCGATTTTAAAGTAGCCTGCGAAGCTTATGCAGCTGTGTAAACTGACGCCAGACATCATCACAAGCGCAGTCAAAATTGGGAAGGACCTCTCCGAGCCGTTCGAAACAAAACCAGCTTCCGAACAAGGTGATTCCTTATTGCTGCAGAAAATTTTACTAGATGAAGAGCTGAACAGAGGAGGTATAATATCCTATAAGAGTGTACAGCTACTGATGTACATTGATGATATTGACATCATTGGCTCCAATAATCATCCGTGAGTTGTGCCTTCTCCAGACTGTTTAAGGAAGCGAAGCGAATGGGTCTGGTAGAGCATAAGGTCATCAAAAAAACAGTCTACGCATTCGCGACTCGGCACTCATGACACTGTTTGCTGTCATAACTCTGAAGTTGTAGATAATTTCAACCAGTATTTACTACAACAACACTTTGGTCTGAATAGGCAATTGAAATGTTAAGTCTTCGCTCGACGAAGAAAGACCAAACTCTATAAGTCGATTATCGTTCCTGAGCTGCTATATGATGCGGGCAGATGGACGAGGACAACATATGATAGGTCGGTGTTAGGAGTTTTCGAGAGAAAGGGTTTGTATAAGATTTATGGTCGAATGCGTCTTGCGAACGGCAAATATCGCAGCCGATGGAAGGATGAGCTGTACGAGCTATACGATGATATTGACATAGTTCAGCGAAAGAAGAGACAGCGGCTACGCTGGCTAGCTCATGTAGTCCGAATGGATGAAAGCACTCCAGCTTTGAAAAATTTCGATGCAGTACCCGCTGGCGGAAGCAGAGGGAGAGGAAGACCTCCACTCTGTTGGAAAGACCAGTTAGAGAAGGAACTGGTTGTACTTGGTATTTACAGAAAAAATTAATGGCGCGGTGTCTACGGTAGAAAAGAAGAAGAATAATCGACTTACTGAAATTTTTTCAGTTTAGAAATTTTGTGTGGGACCAAACTTCGAAGTATACCCAATCTATTAATGGAATTTATCCTAATCAGTTAAGTGGTAACGGGTCGGCTTTTTCGTTTGAAAATGGAAAACTCAGTTGGGATTTTTTTCGATATTTCCCCGGGAGGAAAGAGAGTTTTTGAAAGTGGCTGTACTTGAGAGTGTTTAACAGAACTTTGTTTATGACTTAATATAACAGAGGAAGGCTTGTCGGAACTGTTCTCTGTCTCTATGGGCAGAATGGATGTTACGAATAAGAACCTTAACCTTTACGAGCTCCCAGTACAATTATATACCCATATAAATTTTGAAATTTAATAGGTCAGAAGATCTGCCCACAAAATACAAGATTCTTGTCGGGCACCAAGCACCTTACTCCAAACGATAAATATACATATGTATGAGGCAGAAGAGAATTTCAAAAACATTCACGATAAAGTATTTTTGTGCATAGTATCATTTCAGTGAGGGTTGCCACTATTTTCCGATTTAAATAAATATTTGCTTTTCATTTAGTTCGGAGCAAAATTTGTTATTGAAAAGCGGTTTACTGTTTCGTTGAGAATTTGTCTAAAATTTATAACAATACAAACAACAAGAAAGAAAACATCCCCCACTCAGGTGGAGAAGGACCTAGCTTCACGTGAAATGCAAAAAAACGACTAGCATAGCATGATTGAATAAGAAGAAGATTGACAGAAAGCGCAGTTTTAGAAATTATAAAGTAAGAGCAGAAATCGGGTCAGTCGCTGAATCATTTTTTATAAAGAAAAACGAAAAGTTCGGTAATCCAACGATCTACATACATATGTATGTACCGGTTTACAGGTCCACTCATTTGATACACAATCAGTCAAGGTTTCAGATTTCCATCATAATATTTCTCTTTGAATTTCTGCGGCTCCTGTGGCACATACTTACGTGTACGTATACATGTACATATACATATATGTATATGTACGTCAATTTTAACAAAATCATTGTGTGCGAAGACAAATAGATTCATCAAGAAAACATTCAAAAATTTTTTAGCTATAAAAATAAATTTGTAATAATACAAGGCAACAACAACAATACAATTGACTTTGGCGCCAATGTTGCATCCGTTTTGAGTATTTTCCCAACAACATTTGTTTTGTTTATTCGCTCTATTTACCTCAGCTCTGCACTTTCTAAATCCCTTCATAGCCCTCTCTCTCTTTCGCTCTCTCTCTCTCTCTTTCTCTCTCTCTTTTCTATTCTTTCTTGCTGCACTTCATTGCAGTTCAATATGTTGCAACTTTGTGTAGTGGCAATTGTTGCCACATAGCGCTTTGTTGTCACAACCATTGCTTTGGCCAGCGCTATTGTTTCCCTCTGCTCGAAGGCCAAACAAATATTGCACAATTGCGCCACTGACTGGCTGACTGTCACGATCAAAGTATTGGTAAGGGTGTCGGTTGGTTTGCTTGCTGCCACAAGCGTTGTTGCAACAGCTGTGCTGTGCTGTTGCCGCATTTCGACTTGACGACTGTGATTGCTATTGAAGCTGCTTTGGTTTGCTGTTTTATGTTGATTTATTTACATTTATTTTTTGTATTTAGTTTGCCCTCAATGTGCTTCTTCTTCTTCCTACTGCTTTTGCTGGCGTGTAAAACTGATTAGTGTATAAAATTGTACAGCATAGAACTCTTTTTATTCGCTTGATACACTCGCTCTTCAACTTCTGCCGGAAAACCGTTATCCTTTTCTTTGTAGCAAACAAATTTAACTTTCCTCTCCCTTCCACTCTTATTTCATGCCCTTTCGTTTGTTCGATTTATCTTTTCAAAAAATTGAATGATTGCATTTTGTAATACCATCAACCTCTACATTAATACCGAAGTACAATAAATTATGATTTTCACAGTTGGAAGAAAACCAGAAGAAAATTAAAAAATATATATGTAAGAAAAAGACGAATAAAAATTGAAATACTCATGAAAATGAAATCAATTGAATTGAGTTGCATTGCATTTGGCAAATGAGATTTCATAAGAATATTGTGTTTCTCCGGATGTATATATGTATATATACATATACATATATATGTGTAAATGCATACAATTTCGACTACACCTCTAGCCAGTGCTTCTTACCTCCCTTTACAGCACACACCCTGCGGTACAATGCATTAGAATTATGCGATGGCTGAAGAAGAGGGTATAGAAAAATGTCAGATTTATGTGAGATGTATATTAATCTCATACTAGTTCAAAATGAAAAATAAAAAAATTTAGCGAAATTTCGTAAGATAATATTCAATATTCTCCAAAATTACAACTACATAATAGTGTAGACTGGTTACATAACAGCTCGAAATGGACTAAAATAAAATCGAATAATTCAAAAATAAAATAAAATAAAATAAAATAAAATAATATAAAGTAATATAAAATAAAATAAAATTTAATAAAATAAAATAAAATAAAATAAATAAAATTCAATAAAATAAAATAAAAAAAAGAATAAAAAAAAAATAAAATAAAATAAAATAAAATAAAATAAAATAAAATAAAATAAAATAAAATAAAATAAAATAAAATAAAATAAAATAAAATAAAATAAAATAAAATAAAATAAAATAAAATAAAATAAAATAAAATAAAATAAAAGAAAATAAAATAAAATAAAATAAAATAAAATAAAATAAAATAAAATAAAATAAAATAAAATAAAATAAAATAATATAAAATAAAATAAAATAAATTAAAATAAAATAAAATAAAATAAAATAGAATAAAATAAAATAAAATAAAATAAAATAAAATAAAAAAAATAATATAAAATAAAATAAAATTAAATAAAATAATTAAATTAAAATAAAATAAAATTAAGTTAAATTAAATTAAATAAAAAAAAAATAAAGTAAAGTTAAATAAATTAAAATAATATATAAAATAATATATATAAACTAAAATAAAATAAAATAAAATAAAATAAAATAAAATAAAATAAAATAAAATAAAATAAAATAAAATAAAATAAAATAAAATAAAATAAAATAAAATAAAATAACATAAAATAAAATAAAATAAAATGAAATAAAATAAAATAAAATAAAATAAAATAAAATAAAATAAAATAGAATAAAATAAAATAAAATAAAATAAAATAAAATAAAATAAAATAAAATAAAATAAAATAAAATAAAATAAAATAAAATAAAATAAAATAAAATAAAATAAAATAAAATAAAATAAAATAAAATAAAATAAAATAAAATAAAATAAAATAAAATAAAATAAAATAAAATAAAATAAAATAAAATAAAATAAAATAAAATAAAATAAAATAAAATAAAATAAAATAAAATAAAATAAAATAAAATAAAATAAAATAAAATAAAATAAAATAAAATAAAATAAAATAAAATAAAATAAAATAAAATAAAATAAAATAAAATAAAATAAAATAAAATAAAATAAAATAAAATAAAATAAAATAAAATAAAATAAAATAAAATAAAATAAAATAAAATAAAATAAAATAAAATAAAATAAAATAAAATAAAATAAAATAAAATAAAATAAAATAAAATAAAATAAAATAAAATAAAATAAAATAAAATAAAATAAAATAAAATAAAATAAAATAAAATAAAATGAAATAAAATAAAATAAAGTAAAATAAAATAAAATAAAATAAAATAAAATTAAAATAAAATAAAATAAAAATAAAATTAAATAAAATAAAATAAAATAATTAAAATAAAATAGAATAAAATTAAGTTAAATTAAGTTGAATAAAAAAAAATAAAGTAAAGTTACATAAATTAAAATAATATATAAAATAGTATATATAAAATAAAATGAAATAAAATAAAATAAAATAAAATAAAATGAAATAAAATAAAACAAAATAAAATAAAATAAAATAAAATAAAATAAAATAAAATAAAATAAAATAAAATAAAATAAAATAAAATAAAATAAAATAAAATAAAATAAAATAAAATAAAATAAAATAAAATAAAATAAAATAAAATAAAATAAAATAAAATAAAATAAAATAAAATAAAATAAAATAAAATAAAATAAAATAAAATAAAATAAAATAAAATAAAATAAAATAAAATAAATTAAAATAAAATAAAATAAAATAAAATAAAATAATTTATGTTAAAATAAAATAAATTAAAATAAAATAAATTAAAATAAACTAAAGCAGAACAAAAAAAAATATATTCGTGTTTTTCGAAAAAATGGAGAGATATACAGTTTATTGAAAGCCGCTATCGAACGGCTGATGCCAGATATTACTCGGAGGGATCATTTAGAAAAAATCCTTCTCTATAACTTGGTTTGTTGGTCGAACCATGGTCTTCAGAGCAGTATGCACTGATAACCACTAGGCTATTGCAGCCGCCAAATATATTGAATAAAAATATTAATTTGAAATAAAATAAAGCACTATCATTTTAGGACCAGCCAGATTTTCTTCAGCACATTATTAGCTGCAAACTAGTACTTTCCACAGCAATTTAGGTTTTCACTGCAGATAACATACAAATATACAATTCTTGTCTCTCATCTTTTACTGTTACTACATTTCCCCCACCCTCTTCAAACAACCCTTAATCAATTCAATTTCCTTCATTTTATTTTTTTTCTCATTCAATATTTATGATAACTCTTGTTATTGTTTTTGTTTCCTTTGGGTCATGTAAAATTTCATAGTCTATTTATTCATATTACACAGCGGTTTGGATTGTATTGGTGGTTAGATGTATTCACTTAAGCCATTTAGCAAAATGATTCCGTTGGTTTGACAAATACTGCAAGGGTGGCAACTCTACCTACCCCTCCGAGTACACTTTGCACCACTGAGTTGCAATTTATGTGGCTTGCATTTGTTTGCATTCAATTCCCATAAATTATTTTAATATGCTTAGCTATCATAGATCAGGTGCGGTTCATCCTCCACTCGAGTGTCCGATTGCATAAGCATCAATTTGTGGGGTTGAAATCAATTTAATAGCACTAATAATAGTTGGTTAAGGGCAGGAAGGGAGATTTCGTTTTATTTAGTTTTCCGTAATTCAATCATTAGAGCATGTTATAATAAGAAAAATGAGATATAAACTGGTATTTAGTAAGATGACACTTTTGAGTATGTCTTTGGCTATACTATATGGAGACTGTCACTGTCATAAAGTGTTTTTAATTTTTTCGCATTAAGAGCGAGTTAAATTGTATCTTTTAGGCTTTGCTAAATAATGTATGTTGAAATAATTTTAGTTTAATGAAAAGGCTTCAAGGGACCTGACCACCCCAGAGGGAAAATTGTATTTTCTGCCTCAATTCTTCTAGGAGAGGGTCTTCTTCCTCACTTTCCCCTGAACTATTTATGACCTACATCATTCAATTCCACTCCTAATGGTATTGCGTATTGTCATTCTGAAGACCCTTGTTCGGCAACTTTTTTGAAGAAATATGAACCAATCATTCCTCTGCCCATAGAGCACACCAAACAGTGACTTTTTGAGCATATAACCGCGTCTCATTCCACCAAAAGGGAGCTTCATTGCTGAACAAATATCTGAGTTGAATTGAGATGACTTGACGTGGCTCGTGGTTTATTGTGGTACAACAATAGGGTTCTTACCACTTTCTCCCAGGTGCTTGGGATCGTTAGTTAGTTTCATATTAACCTCGACCCATAGCTACGGGAAATGGATTCCACATTCAACCATTTCACTAGGTTTTGAGTTGTCTGTTTTTAAAGATCGCTCTCCCTCTTTGAACACAAACATTTAAATTTACACATTCGCTCTTCTGAGGAATCCTTGCATAAAGGAATTATCAAAAGAGAGATTAGAAATGGTATATTCACCTCTTTGGGAAGTTGTATGAAATATACGAGTATATTTCGATAACACAAAGGCTTGATGGCTTTCAGCTGTGAAATAAATCTCAGAGTGTTTCGAGAGCTTTGGTGTGAGTTGAGGAGAGAACTCGAGTCAAAACTGTGAGCTTATTTTGCTACTGAAAGGGATTTTTATCGTGTTCCGCCCACCAAGCGGTGGAAAAGATTAGGTTCAACTCTCGCTGTTTATAGCTATTGAAGAATAAACTGTTTGAATCATCTCATCTTTACCAATAGCCATCTAATATGCATGTTGTACAGTTAGAGCTTTATTCCGAGGCGATTAACCTCGATACAAATGAGCGGAGGCCACTCGAATCCCTCTTTTTTGATACAGGTTTAAACGATAATGGCTTGCATCTCACCGATTTCAATTTTAGCTGAATCTAATTTCGTTCACAGATTCAGACAAGGTCTTATTTATGTTCACAAAACTTTTTTACAATCCATATATCTTGGCTTTAGGACCTCTCATGTGCTTCCGAGGTGCTACCTCCCCAATTTTGCAGGACGAAACAACACTGCCAACATTAGATGTCACCATCTATTGCGCCAGTGTGTCATTTAGAAAGCAAACATACAAACAAACACAAACAAATAACGAACGAATAGCATAACTGTGTGTGTACCAACAATAACCATAACTGGCAACAATGCCGCCGTTGAATGTGTCAATCAATGTCAATAAAACAATTGCTGTCATTTGCAGTAGTTGCACGAACCGAGCGAGAGCAGCAAGAAGCAAACAGGAAGCGGCAGGCAGGGAGGAAGTAAACAGAAAGGAATAGTAAAGAACAAGCTAAGAGAGAGAGACAGTGGCGAATAGAGTATTTAAACAAATCTGACACTGAGCAAAATAACCGTAAAGTTGGAGTGGAAAAAAAACTGCCTTGGGTAATCGATTCCTCCTAAAGTGTTGCACAATTGCTGTTAAACTGAAGGATGATTGTTGATTCACCACTTTGTTGCGGCCACCTGCAATTGTTGCAAATCGTTATTGCGCTCTGGCTGCTTGCTTTTTGTGCAGCATTATTCAGTGTTGTTTTTGTGTGGGTGGAATCTTATTGTCAATGCAATCAGAAGCCGCAGCTGAGATGCTTACCATTTGATACCACTATGTGGGTGCGTGTGTGTGTGCGGCTGTAGTTGTATACTCGGTTTTAGTATATGTGTTCGCCAATATCTTCTACTTTCTATTCTCTTTCGGTTTACTTTGTTGTCGATCAATCAACGGCAACAAAAACTTGTCGGAACAAACTTTCGCAATAACAACAATGCGTACAGACAAGCATGTAATGGCAGAGTACCGTTGACAAAACAATGTCAAATGCCAATTTATAAACGTGATTGAGGCGAAGGAGAGTGAAAGTGTGAGAGGATATGGTATCAACCTTATCCAAAACTAGGAAAAAAATAAATAAAAACTTGCAAAAATTTTATCTTATTTGATTTTATTTTACTTTATTTTATTTTGTTTTATATTATTTTATTTTTTTTGTTTTATTTCAATTTAATTTATTTTACCTTGTTTTTTTTTGCTATTTTAATATATTTTTATTTTTATTTAATTTAGTTTTATTTTATACTATTTACTTTTTTAAATTTATTTTATGTTATTTTATTTTATTTTATTTTAGTTAAGTTTATATTATTTAATTTTATTGTTTTCATTTTAATTGATTATATTTTATTTTAGTTAATTCTATTTTATTTAATTTCATTTTTTATTTTATTTTATTTTTTCCATTTTATTTTTATCATTTTAGTTTTTATTTTATATTATTTATTTATTTTTATTATATTTTAATTTATTTCACTTTATTTTGTTTGCATTTACTTAAATAAAATTTATGTCATTTTTATTTTTTATTTTGGTTTATATTATTTTCTTTTGATTTATTTTATTGTTTTTTTATTTAAACTTAAACTTATTCTGTTTTTTTAATACAATTTTATTTTTGTAAATTTAGCATTTTTTATATTATTGTATTCTTTTTAATTTAATTCAATTTATTTTATTCTTTTATATTATTTCATTTTATTTTGCTATTTTTTATTTTATTTTGTCATATATTATTTGGTTTTATACTATTTTATTTTGATTTATTTTATTTTTGTTTTATTTCACTTCTGTGTTTTTTTAAATTTACTAATTTATATTTTTATTTAGTTCTATTTTTATTTAGTTCTATTTTATTTTATTTTATTTTATTTTATTTTATTTTATTTTATTTTATTTTATTTTATTTTATTTGATTTTAGTTTATTTTGTTTTTTGTTTAATTTAATTTAATTTAGTTTAATTTATTTTATTTCGTTTTATTTTATTTTATTTTATTGCTTTTTATGTAATTTAATTTAATTTAATTTTATTTTATTTTATTTTATTTTATTTTATTTTATTTTATTTTATTTTATTTTATTTTATTTTATTTTATTTTATTTTATTTTATTTTATTTTATTTTATTTTATTTTATTTTATTTTATTTTATTTTATTTTATTTTATTTTATTTTATTTTATTTTATTTTATTTTATTTTATTTTATTTTATTTTATTTTATTTTATTTTATTTTATTTTATTTTATTTTATTTTATTTTATTTTATTTTATTTTATTTTATTTTATTTTATTTTATTTTATTTTATTTTATTTTATTTTATTTTATTTTATTTTATTTTATTTTATTTTATTTATTTAGTTCTATTTTATTTTATTTTATTTTATTTTATTTTATTTTATTTTATTTTATTTTATTTTATTTTTTTGATTTTAGTTTATTTTGTTTTTTGTTTAATTTAATTTAATTTAGTTTAATTTATTTTATTTCGTTTTATTTTATTTTATTGCTTTTTATGTAATTTAATTTAATTTAATTTTATTTTATTTTAATTTATTTTATTTTATTTTATTTTATTTTATTTAATTTAATTTTATTTTATTTTATTTTATTTTATTTTATTTTATTTTATTTTATTTAATTTTATTTTATTTTATTTTATTTTATTTTATTTTATTTTATTTTATTTTATTTTATTTTATTTTATTTTATTTTATTTTATTTTATTTTATTTTATTTTATTTTATTTTATTTTATTTTATTTTATTTTATTTTATTTTATTTTATTGCTTTTTATGTAATTTAATTTTATTTACTTTAATTTATTTTATTTCATTTTATTTCAATTTATATTATTTTATTTTATTTTACTTGATTTTATTTTATTTTTTTTTATTTAATTTTAATTTAATTTATTTTAGCTTAAGTTTTTTTGACAAAATTAATATGCCTCGCGCTCTTAACGGAGACGGTCATAAGTGCAGGACCAATCAATTGAAGTCTTACCTCATTGCTTTTGTTAGTTGAAAGTTATTTATTGGCAAGATATTCACTTAATGACTGCAATGCGAAAAATATTACCTCCAACTCACATTTATATATACGAACAAGCACTTTCAATGGACCAACCGGAATAAAGCTAATTCCAATGTACGCTCATACACACATATATACCTATGTATATATAAGCATTTATATGCAGGCAAACAAATCCTTTCATTGAAATCAATAAAAGTCCATACAGATTACCGTGATGGCGATCTTGTTGACCGCTGCGTCTAGAAAGCTGCCAAGCATACAGAGCTCCGAGCACATTTGTTGGTAGGGTGGTTGTTGGGAGCGTTCAAGCGGCGGCATTTTGTGAATAGTGCCTATTCAAGCCAACTGACGATGTGGAAATTTGAAAAGATTTTATTTATACTACTTTTTCTCCTTATTTGTTTACGTTCTTTTTGTTGTGAAAAGCTTACATATGCTCATTAGGGGGGTCAGGCACATTTTTTTCTTGCATGTGGTAGTACTTTTCTACTTTTTTTTACTTATTTGAAAATTTTTAAGATGCTTGTAGTAAAAGAAGTGTTATTTCATTAGAACATACCTTAAAAAAAGGATATAGTTGGAACACCCTAATAAATAGGAGTTTTCATATGAGAGTGCACAGCGAAAGGTATGTAGGCGTCAACGCTGCGTGATAAGACTTGTGACAAAGTCAACTTGCTACACAAGCCCATACACTCACACATGCGCACATGTACACACATACATATGTACATATGGCCGAGTTATTTTATTTGCCCGCACTAAACGATGGATGATTGCCTCGGCGGCTCCATTTCAACAACGACGCGCGTTAAGTGTTGTGTTGCACTGTGCAACCTTATTGTTGTCGTTGTTGTTGTTGTTGTACAATATGTTGAATAATTTATTACAAAATCGTTTAATAGTTAGTTTCAATCAGTAGGCGTATGCGCACCACAACGTCAATAGCCTAGCGGAAAGTACTTTTTCACTTTTAAGTTGGAAAAAATGTACGTCTTCCCAGTCAGAGCATTTTTGTCTACGTGCTCCGTGCCTCTGATGCCAACATATGGAGTATTTTTTTGGGTTAGTTGAACAATTGATAAGATGAATTTACTAGCACTCCTTCTCAGACACCGATGTAAATACACGTATGTATGCATATGCACTTGAATGAATTCCAACAAAGTCGGAGAAATATGTATACAACAGACATTTTAAATCCGACCCAAGGTAGCTCTTATACTCTTATATAGGATCAGGATAAGATAATTCTCCTTCCTCATCTTGTTAACTGACGTAGGTGTTGCGACTATAGGCCAAATGTATTGTAGTTTACAGTTGAGGTCAGCTTCTTCTTCACCTGATCTTTCGAACGGAGCCCAAATATTCTGCATACAAACATTTTTTTTTTCATGAAATTCCTTATCTATTATAAAGTTTGAACTTCATCATTATGGGTGAAAGTCTTCATCATGCAAAAGACCACCTCGCGAATTTTGGCAAACGGTCCCGGTGTCCAAGACGAGAGATTGAGCGGCCTTTGGAATAAAGCTCGTGTTGTGTGGCATGTGACACCATCTTGTTGAAACCACATGTTGTCCAGCGCATGTTCTTCAAATGCAGGCCAAAAAATTATAATGGTCTGAATTAAAAAGGACAGTCTTACCGTTGTTGTTTTCAAACAAGAAAGATTGAATCACATTCCCAGACCGTCCGGAGTGCATCATCCAGTTTTTCTTTTCGTTGACTATAATGTCCTCTATTCAATTATTTGCGGAATCTCCGAGCACCAAAAGCAACAATTTTACTTATTAACGTATGCCCCGGTGAGAAAAATTTTATTGAAACGTCGCCGTCCACTGCTTCCTGTTCAAGCACAAAATCGGCGTATGTACGGCATTGTGAATGGTCTGATGGCTTCAGTTGTTGCGTGAAGTGGATTTTATAGGATGTAGATGTTAGCTCCAGTGCGAAATACGCTATAATGGACCGTCGGAAAGTCCCAGCTCTTGAAAGCGTTAGGTCTACGGCTACACTTTCACTACAGTAGCGATATCTGAGATGACTAAATTTGACAATTCCTTCCATGGTGATTTTTAGAGAATACGCTGTTATTCTGGTAGATCACACCATGAAGTTAGTTCGAATACCAGTATCTTGCTATTTCGAATATGTATTTAGGTGAATATATTAATACTATAATAATTGATTTAAGAAAAAACATACATTTTTCAAAATTTCTATCTAAATCGACATTTAATATAAGTATAACGTGTTATTATATTTCAAAACCAAAAAATTTCTTTATAATACTAGTAGGTATTAATATACAGCAATCCACTAAACAACTGATTTTACCAGAGCAATCAGAGATCCAGTAAAACGTAAGATCTGTAAGAAAAAATGAGATATTTAATAAGAAGATCTTGAAAATTTAGCATATATTTTAATTTTAAAGGGTTTTCCAATAAGAGATGATATTCTGACAGACGTCACTAACGAAGCTTTAAATTTTGGCATTTGACAAATGAAAGCTACTCCAGTAATAAAAATGGAACGAAACACGCTTAAACAATGGATTGAAATTATCAAGATTCACTATAAAAATTGTGAAAATCTAGCAGAGAGGGTTTATAAGTATTGTTCGTCGTCATGAAGCACCTTGTCGGATCGCAGTATACATAGAAATTGGTGAGAAAATTGAAGCTGTTGGAACAAGTTGGTGATGTGAAGCATAAATGTTGAAAAAAACCAATGTTTGTTCATTGCCCCTCGTTCTTTGGAAACGACAAACGACAATACATCGTATTTTACAGAAAGACTTGGGGATAATAAAGTTCAGTTAATATAAGAACGCAAGCCGGCCGACCATCAACGATGTTGTATCTTTGTTTATTGGGTTCTTGAAATGCTTGAAAATGATCAGGAATTCCATTGAAAAATCATCTTGACTGATAAGGTCCATTTCCACCTCGAGCTACGTCAATTAGCAAAACTGTCACATCTGGGACTCGGAAAACCCAAGATTCATTGTTGAAAAACCTCTCCATTCTCAATATGAAACTATTTGGTGCGGTTTCTGGTTAAGCAGGATAACTGTATCTTATATATATAAGCGCTGAAGCGATTTTCGACTGAGCTCATCCTCCAATTTGTAGTTTTGCGTCTTGATGTTTTTCCAACAAATGGAGGGACTTACAGATTATGGTTTTTTTACGCCTTTATTCATATCCGAAATACACTCGGAAGAGTGGACATTCCCTGCCGAGGGGCGACCGGAATTAGAAAATTGAACTTAATTTTTTATTTAAAATAATTTTCCATAACTTTTGGATGTTGCTGGCACTTGGATATGAACCCGAGCCTTCCGAATATCAATACGCAATGCTAACCACTCGGATACCGCGGTCACTTGCTTTTTCAAAAATGTGACTTTGGCAGAAGTTACGATGAATGGATTGTGCTACCGAGAGATGCTTTTTTATGGCCGGAATTGGATGGTATTGATCTGAATAACGTTTACTTTCAGCAAGACGTCGCTGCGATCCACGCAAGCAACGAAACCATCGATCTTTTAAGGGAAAAGTTTCCGGACCGTGTTATCTCCCGAAGTGGTGTTCTCAATGGGCGATAGAGATCTTGAAATATAACATCTTTTATCACCACAAATACAACAAAAAAAAAATATAAGTCTAAAAGGTTGACATTGTCTCTGCATTTCTATCATACTTAAGAGTTGTAAGAGTTGTCATGAGGAAAGGTCGAAAACTAAAGCAATTTCTAATGTCTATCGAATATTCGTTATCGAGAACATTAAAACAGAATCTTCTAAAAGATATATGAGAATAATAATCAGCTACGTAGAAGCAAAGCGCGCACTGTTGGCATTTTCAGTTGAGTTTGGAGCTCGGTAGGGAGAACATCGGTATAAAGTAAAGTGGAGTAAACTATGTACCAGTGGTGTTAGTTGAAGTTTTTACTAGTAGATGTCGCTATCAATATGTATAAATGTCTATGATTTGGCATGTATGTCATATTTTTCTATTGACATTAACCTACAAAAATACGCAAGTCACATTCCGCCAAAATAATAGCTCATATTTGTTTACCTCAGTGAAAATGTCGAGTTTCGTTCCAAGTAAATCGCATTTGCGGCATTCGTTGCTTTTCTTATTTCATCAAAAGAAAAAAGCAGCGAAAAAGTTCGAAGACGAGGAATTGCAACAAAAACTGGCAGAAACACTACATGTGACTCGAGGAGCAATTTGCCAACGTTTAAAAGCCATGGAAAAGATCCAGAAGTATGGAAAATAGGTGCCACACCAGCTGAACGATGGACAAATGGAAAATCGAAAAACCGTTTGTGAAATGCTGCTTCAACGATTTGAAAGGAAATCTTTTCTGCATCGAATTGTCACGGGGACGAAAAATGGATTTATTGAGAACCCGAAGCGAAAAAAATCATGGCTTTCCCCTGGTGAAGCTGGCCCATCGATTGCAAGGCCAAATCGCTTTGGCCGTAAGACAATGCTCTGTTTGGTGGGACCAGTGTGGTGTGGTGTACTACGAGTTGTTAAAACCTGGTGTAACGGTGATCACGGATCGCTATCGACAACAAATGATCAATTTGAATCATGCGTTGATCGAGAAACGGTCGGAATGGGCCCGAAGACATGGCAAAGTTATCTTACAACATGACAACGCGCCATCTCATACCGCTAAACTGGTGAAAGACACATTAAAAACGCTTAATTGGGAAATATTATCGCACCCGCCGTACTCTCCAGACCTTCTCCCCGTCCGACTATCACCTTTTCGCATCGATGGGACACTCCCTTGCAGAGCAGTGCTTCGTTAATTTTGAAGAAGTCGAAAAATGGCTCGTCGAATGGTTTGCCTCGAAAGAGAAAAAGATTTTTTGGAATGGTATCCATAATTTGCATGAGAGATGGGCGAAATGTGTAGAAACCAATGGTTAATAGTTTGAATAAAAAAATTTTGAGATTCCTCTGAAAATTAAGTGTTTTCTTTATCGAAAAAACCGACAAATTTCAACTAACACCGCAAACTTATGTTCTTAATCTGGTAGAAAAATTTGAGTAATAACATTTCGGACAGTCTTTACGATTGCTTGTTATCCGGGAACAACCACAGTAATTTGGATAAGAGATGTAAGTAATGTGGGGTCTCGTCGAATAATCACATATTGGCTAACACAAGAGAGGTTTTAAGCACTTAAAATATGAAATGAATAGGTTATCTGCTTTACAGTTCTAATTTGTTGAAAACCTTAAACAGTTCGTTTTGAAAGTAATCACTTTTTAGTAGCAAAAATGATTCGAGAATTGATTGAAGTGTTTATTCAAATGTGCCAGGAGAATGTTTTGTAAAGAAATAAGTTCAATTTTCAAACTATTATTCTATTATATTTTTATAATAAGTTACAGCCCTCAGCCCTCTTCCCCGCCAGAGATTCCACATAAAAAAACTTACCGAAGTTAGTGCTGGCAGTGATGGCGCGAAAAACGGTACTTTTATGACTAAGCTCCTTTGTGTGCGTAAGATCATAAACAACACCATTTTTTTAACCTTCTCATTGTGACTATACCAGTTGCTATCGTAGACCGCAGTAGCCAGCTGAGAACTCTGTAAAATCGGAAATATTGACAACATTTTTTTTTTTTTGCTACGGAAAACTTATAAAAACTCACATATTCAATTACTGCGGTGCCACCAATGCCATAAAGAAACAATTCAGTGGTGACCGCTAAAGCGTGAACGAAATAGAGAAGGATGCCATAATCGGAAAACTACGGATTAAAAATATATGAAAAAAAAAATTTAAATATAAATTAAATAAGGAAATTATAGTAATATATGTATGTATGTATGTACGACCAAATTCTCCACCAATTCACTAACTATTTTTATATTCAACACTCTCCAACATACCATCAACATATCCACCACAGAAGTGCCAATTATGACGCTCGACAACACAAATTGTGTCAAGACTATGCCCGACATGACTGCCGAGAAATCTCTAATCAAATCGATAATTTCATTATGACGCATAATGATTTTTCTCATACATTCTTCGATAACTCGTTCAGATAAGCCCTCACGCTGACCACAGTCCATATCCTTCAACAGATCCTTCAAATCAAATTGTAAAGCCTTCAAGAGTATGGCGACATACATACAGAAACAGAGAAAGAGACTATCTGTACCAGCAATTCCAGCAACTGTAATGTAGCCATGCCAATGCGAGAAAATGAAGGTGACGGGAAAAATTAGCTTGGAGAGTAAAGCTTGCGGAAAGCTGTAAGACAAAGAGAGAGAAGAGAGTGAGAGAGATAGAGTAAAAAGTAGTGTGTTCAAAGATTATCACAGACAAACTCAATATGAGCTCACATCATTTTAAATGGCGTTTCATATGGCACATTCTCACCACGCACATAACTGAAATAATTCGCCAAAGCTGCCCTTATGGTATACAAAGTACTCGTACAAGTGCCAAAGCACAATAACGCCGTTGAGAGTCTTGTCGCAATCGAAAAATAACGGTGCTTATAATTGATTTTCAAGTGACTATCTTGCTCCGCTGTTAGCACAGACACACGCCTTATTAAACGCTCCAGCTCAACGCGATGCCACCATAAATAAATTAACTTCACTACTGACATTATGCTGGAGGCGACTGGACATAGTGCATCCAAGGCACGCACCGCATCGATCGAGAGATAATGTACGCCGTACATGAACTCAGCGTACGAACCATAAATTAGCACGATTATATTGAAGATTGTCCAAGCATTTCGTCTTAGCGTCGATTTTTCTTGCTCCGGATAGAAACCAACGATACGTAGCACGAATTTTGGTATTAAGAAAAGATTCTTCTCCGTTGGATAGGATTGAGTTAGAAATTTAAATGGCATCCTGGGCGCTAGAAGTAACTTAAATGAGCGTAAGTTTTGTTAAGCTAGCATACTTATAGGCTGTAAAGTTAGCAAGAAGGTTCTTCAATTATGTGTGATGTGAGCAAGTTAAAGGAGTAATTGCTGTGGGAAAGCAATGAAAGTGTTGAGCCCATTTAGCCCGCCCATCGAGGTGTGTTCAACTCTTATGCGTAATCACTATCATCAAATGGACTTCCGGCGATGCATGAACTTCTTTTTAACGGTATTATGGTACACTGAAAAAAAAATAAAAAAAATTGTAAACTGTTGTATGAAATAACAGCTCCTTTACGGTGGGCTTTAATCTACCACACATACCATCAGGTATGCTTTCGTCCGACCACTTTGCTAGTTCTTCGCTGACATATTTGTGTAGCCCAATCAGTAAGCCATCGGTTCCCGGTGCATTTTTGTTCCTCAGGCGGGCAACCGTTCAAGGTTGGGTAATTCATCGTCTGAAGAATCGAGCTTGCCATATTCCGGATTTCATTTTCACTACCATCCAGCGAGCTAGGAAAACGCGCCCTCTATAAATTCAGTGTACTCTGGGCACCTATATGGTTTCTACAGAATATTACTGAGGTTTTTAAACCTTCTGTAAGTCGCCGCATCTTTTGTAAAATTTTCGAGTTTCACTTCTGTCCACCAGATTCTCAAGCTCTTCATACCCATGCATTTCTTTTTGGCTGCGCATGTAGGGAGTTTGAAATTTCGTCCCACAGTTCCCTTATTTATTATTTGTGCTAACTGTTGTGATTCCAGCTCATCGATATCGAACTTTCCTTGCATTTTTTAATGGTCGTTCTTTGTTACACAGAGGCGAGTGCTTATCTTCGCTACGACAAGATAACGATCCGAGTCGATGTTAGATCCTCGGAACGTATGCATGTCTAAACACTGCAGACATGTCGTCTGCCTATCACAACATAAACAATATAATTGTGAGTTTTAGGATCTGGACACAGCCAATTAGCTTGATGTATTTTCTTGTTCTGGAATTTAGTACTACAGACATCCTCAGGCCCCGGTGAAGTCGATCAGCCTCAACCCATTTGGGGATGTTTCACCATGGAGACTGAATTTTCCAACTGTTTGTACACTCCAGCTTTAAAACCGGTAAGTACAACTTTGACATCTTGTCGGACACAGCACTCATAAGTATGTTCCAGATGACCAAAAAAGGCAGTTTTCTTCTTCTGCCCTCCGGGCGTGAGTAAAAATCAGAAATATGTTGAAAAACTTTCCTCTGATGCAGACTAAGTCTCTCTCACGACAAATACAACATCAAATGTGTGCTATTTTATATGACCGCAGTAATAGAAGTCACAAGGCTATGCTCGTTTCTATCGTTGAGACGTCGATAGCACTTATTGGACTTTGGTGATGTCAGCCTTTATGAAATCACTGACTTTCCTAATTAAGGAACTCTACATCCCATGTGCCTACCCTTAAACCACGGTCCATAAAACGTATGCAGTGGACGTCATCAAAAGTTGGGTCTCTCATGCGAACTCTGTTTGTATTTTCCTTGGAGTAAAGCTTTTAAGCGGTGGGTCATAAGCCATCCCCACAAGATACGCCTTTGCACTTTAGCTCGCCTCCAAATAAATGTCTGAGATCGGAGGTCGAAACTACTTGAAACACAAGCAAAATAATTGTTTCTGGCCACTCTTTATTTTTTCAGTGTGCACATTGAAATATTTACGCACCCACTATTTCGTTTAAAATTACTTAATAATAGTTGAAGGATATCTAAGGGGTGGGCGTGCCCAATACCTTCATAATTTTACTGGAAATAATGAGTGAATTCATAATAGAGACACATATCAGTATTTAATTAAATTATTAAAAATAACATAATAAATTCAAATCGAGACTATAGTAGCCGAGTAGTTAGCAGTACGTACTAGCATGCGAAAGGTCATGAGCTCGAATGCTGGTACAAATTAATTAAAAAAAAACTATATTTCTAATTGCACTCACTTCTCGGAATGTCAACTCTATTTATTTGTAGCATGAAACCCCAAAAAAACCAACTCACCCATCGGAGGTAGCTTGGTTGAGTGATTGGTTGATTGAAAGAGAGAGGCTGGGAGTTTGATCGCAAAAGGTCGCAATTAAGTCATTGAGCAGACTCATTGTGCTCCCCTGAGTATCCCAACTAGAAGTTTACGAAAAATTCGCTCGACTTTTTAAATTTTTCAAGTTTTTTTCAATCATCCGTGTCCACCTCAATGAGGTTAGAGCTTGGATTGGATCGTCGTGGAAGATGTGACGTCTCACTCGGCTGAACGCCGAACACTCGCAAAGGCAGTGCTCCAACGTCTCGTCATCCTTTGTGCATGCTCTGCATATCGTCGTTTTAATTTTACCTAGCTTACCGGGATGACAACGCAGGGGTAGATGCCCCGTTAATGCTAAGTTCTCTAAGGGATGTAACTGTTTAGGCTGTCTACTATCCACGCTGCGCTACAATAATTTAGTGGTACGTCCTACGTTGAAAGAGTTCCAAGACCTTAACATTTCAAGTTTTTGAGGGGTCTGAGGCTGTTTACGGTGATATCTTCGACTGCGGCTACAGCATGAACTAGCTCGTCCGCCTTTTCATGTTCTTCTACATCCCTATTATTTGTATCCCAAGTGCTGTTCACTGTGTTTTCCCGCGATAGTCTATTAATTGCCTCTTTGTATGTTCTGATGCATTTGTACTTTGTGTAGACGCACTTAATTTCCGCTTGATTGTCTACCAGAAATCTGATAGATTTTCCCGCTGAAGCGATTGACCATTTGGCGCCTTCAGAAATGCCCAAAATCTCTGCTGAGAATACAGAGTTGGAGTCATTGACTCTGAAATTACCTTGGATTTTGGCTTGATCACAGAATAACCATGCTCTTGTGCCTTCCTCACATTTAGACGCATCAGTATAGTTGTGGATATTAGCATGGGCTTTCCGTATATTCTTTCCTATTATGGGAAGTAGTATTTGGCCGCTGGCCGGAAGAAGATTTCCCATTCTCGGTCGCATTTTACGTTCGGGTGATCTTGTCATACTTTCTTCTAGCAAACATACCAATCGACTATTGCCGGTATTAGAGAAGTCCCTTGAATTCACAACTGATTAAACTGAGAGACAAGTACTCTCAGTAAACTCGGTAAAATCTGAAATCTGCCTCTTTATTGAAAAGATGATAGTCTATCAATTCAATTCACCATCTTTAAGGGTTCGCATTATAATTCTCTACAATTCTGTTAAGTATCTCGCTGTAAGCCTTGAAAAAAAATCTTAGCTAGAGAGGAGTGACGTTATGTAACCGCTGAAGCGATTCCCTGCCGAGCTCCTCCTTCAATTTGTGGTATACGCTTTTATATGTTTCCAACAAAGGACGGACCTTCAGTTTATACTATCCGAACGGCTGATGGATTATGATTATTACTGGAATCCCGGTCTTTCGAATGGCTGTATGCAATACTAACTACTCGACTATTGTGGCCGCCGAGCATGGTGACGTGAGAATCATACTAATATTAGGCCAAGCAAAAATTTCGTTCGGTTTTTATCTAACAGAAGGCGTTATTGTCCATAGTACTAGTGTACTATGTCATACTATACAGCGCTGAAAACGTGTTTATTCGCGCTAAAAGTTTGTCTTTGACAGTTTTTCGATTGATTGACTCAGTACGTTGTGAGCGCTCGTCAAAGATGGACACCATCAAAGAGAAAATTCGCTATTTTTTACAATTTTTCTTCAATCAAGGCGAAAAAGCAACGAAAGCGGCTGAAAACATTAATTTAGCGGAAGCAGACCGTCACGTGAGCACTTATTTAATTGCTGAGGAACTAAAGATAAGCCAGAAAACCGTTTCGAACCATTTGCATAACTTTGGCTTCAAAAAGAAGCTCGATGCTTGAGTGCCACACGAACTAACGTAAAAACACCTCATGGACCGAATTTCCATCTGCGAATCGGTGCTGAATCGCAACAAGATCGACCCATTTCTGAAGTGTTTGTTGACTGGCGATGAAAAGTGGATCACTTATGACAACGTAAGCGAAATCGGTAGTGGTCGAAACGCGGTGAGCCGGCGGAAACGGTGGCTAAGCCAGGATTGACGACCAGGAAGGTTTTGCTGTGTGTTTGGTGGGATTGGCAAGGAATCATCAACTACGAGTTGCTCCCCTATGGCCAAATGCTCAATTCGGCCCTCTACTGCAAACAACTGGACCGCTTGAAGGCAGCACTCTTCCAGAAGAGGCCATCTTTGATCAACAGAGGCCGAATTGTGTTCCATGAGGACAACGACAGGCCACACACGTATTTGGTGACGCGCCAGAAGCTCCAGGAGCTCGGATGGTAGGTTCTAATGCACCCACCTTATAGTCCGGATCTGGCACCAAGTGATTACCATGGCAAACGCGCTTAATAGTGAGAGTTGGCCTCAAGAGAGGCCTGTGAAAATTGGGTCTCCGAGTTTTTTGCCAATAGGGACGCAACATTCTACGAGAGGGTATACTGAAGTTGGCATCTCGTTACGAACACAACGGCGCATATTTGACTTAAATCAGACAAAAGTACACAAAGTTATCATATTTTGAAAAATCAATAAAAAAACCGAACGAACTTTTGACCTAATATATGAAGTACTAATGTAGAAGGCAACATTAAAGAAGAAGCGGGATATTAAAGCCTTGGAACGGTTGCAACGTTACTGTCTACTTGGCTTAGTAGGCCGTAGAATACATCCTTGATATTCGGACAATTAACAAATAATCGATATACGAAGCAGCGCAAACATCTAGCAACTTAAATGTTCTACATAATCGGCTCCAGTCCCCAATTTGTGAAAGACATCTTGAAATTTAGAAAATTATATCTGAGATGGTTTAGAAAAAACTGTAGATCTCTACATTTATCTGAAAAACATCAAGACACACACCACAGTCAAGTGGCTTAAAACACAATTAACTGCAAAAGTCCTTTCAAATTCGTGTTTCGGCCACACTGAGCAGTCGGATATTTCCTTACGCTGATACATTTTTGTCACTGCTCAAATATTTATGATTAAAACATTTGTTGCATAGCCGAGCGTTTTACAAATTTTATATATGTATTTCCATTTCAACCTACTACTATTTATTTATTTTTATTACACTTGAACTGTACAAAAAACAACCACAACAACAACAATGTGTATATAAATCAAGTGTAGCTACTTTTATGAAATTAAGTGTCGTCATTGTCGTTTTTATGCGATATAACAATTTATGAAATGGCGCATTGATTTTCACCCGCCTACGTTTTACGACCGTTCGCATATAAATACACACACACACACACACACACATGTACAAACGCTAGCACTTACGAGTTCATTCACTGGCGGGGGGGAGAGGAGAGAACACATTTACTACTTTGTAGTACTCAGCAGTAATTTGCTTTCAGGCATAACAAACTCGCTAGCATCCTTGGCCACAAGCACACATACCCGAGTATACTCATACTCATACTCACACTCACACTCATACGCACACTCAGTTTGGTATGAACAGAAATTTATGCCTACATCAGCACACGCCTTCGTAATATCGAATTTCAATCAATGCCAACAACGCTAAAAGTCACTCAATTGCGAAGAGCGATTTCCTGCCGCATAACAGTCAACGGTGTTTATACATATGTATGCTTTGAGGTGTGCATGTGTGTGCGTGCCTCATGTATCGATCTCTGACATTGACTACGAGTAGTAGAACTTTGGACGGATGCTAGGCTACAGACAGTTAAACTGTTGTATGTATGTTTGTATGTATGTATATATGTACATATGTATATAGTATAGTAGTAGAGACATTTGGAAGCAGGAAGAACTATTGGATTTGTTATGACCGAAAATTTTATATGGAATACGAACCCTGTACGAAATTGGACATTTCGATTTATCACACTTTCTTTTATGGAATAATCGAAGAAAAAAAAAGTTAAATTCTTCAGCAGGGCATGTCTACCTCTTCGTGTGTATTTCGGACATGAAATAAAGGCTCCTCGCAAAGAAACCATCAGCCATTCGGAGGCGGCTTAGTATAAACTGTAGGTCTCTCCATTTGTTGGAGAAAAAAACATCAAGACGCAAAACCACAAATTGGAGGAGGAACTCGGCCAAAAATCGCTTCAGCGGTTACAAAGCGCCAATTATATTATATATATATGTAATAATCGGAGAAGAATGAAGTTGTATCCCTTGCAAAGTGCGTGTTATGGCTTTGAAACGGGCGCTTATTGGACATTATTGAACTGGAAATACAAATTGTTGGTAGGGCGACTCTGTAGGGCGGTTTAGATGAATAAATAGCTCCTGATTAGAAGCTACATTTATCTGTTGCAAGTGTATTGATTTAAAAGGGAAGTCTGCTGGCGACAGTAGCTGTTCTAGCAGCAGCTCTGCACAAAGACCATGACAACGGAGGTCAACCAAAACAATCGCTAGATGGCGGTCTCTCAGAAAGAGACTTAACTTGATGGAAAACACTTTTCTATTCTTCACTTCATGTTTAACCCGGGGTTTCCTACTCAAGGAAAACTAAACAGCAAATCGAAGAGATGCTGGACAGGGCAAGAAAGCTGAAAATATTTGTATCACTCAAGCATTTACAGTCGCTTTCACGATAACGCGCTTCATTAAACCGCACGTCGCCTAGTGAAGCTAGGTCCTTCTCCACGGAGTGTAGGTTATCGACCTGCTCTGCTTTCACCAGCGGCTACTACAACGAACACTTTCATAGCTGTAGCTTTTTATCCATCCGGATGATATGACCTTCCATCCTTGGTAGAAAGTAGAATGTTCTTTCGTTGGGTAAGCGATAGTTTTGGAACGAGTCAGACTATGAGAAGCGGTGATTGTAGCAAGCCAATTAAAACAAATATATACAGGTGCTAATTGGAGTGGAAGATATGAACATTTATAACGAGGAATTTGGTAGAACTTTCCCTCAAAGACCCAAGGATCATCTCACGGCAAGAGTGTGAGAGCTTGCTGTTGGTTTTACACCTCGTTTGAGTGCTGAGGGAACTTTCTAAGATTTTATAAACATCTTAGATCATATTTTACTTACCTATTAACCGAAGAGGACACCTTCATTGGCATTCTGATCTTAAATTCCTAGTAACCCACTGTTGAGGTGCCTTTTCGATGTAATCTCTACTCTACATACAGTCATTTGTCTTCCATCCACCTAACCTACATGTATGTATGTAAAATTTATGTATGTGTTAAACTATGTATGTATGTATGTATGCATGTAACGCTTGAACATTCTCAGCCCACTCGCATTTTCGTCGGAAAGGTCAGCGCATTAAATTAAATTGTGCTCAGCACTTTGGCACACACACCCATACCCACGAGTCGAGTCAGTGAGAGGTCGTCATCGTAGTCGTCGTCGTCGTCGCCATTGCTGCTGTTCAGTAATGTAACGGAACTCCAATTGAATTTGGTTTGTCTGACAGTTTGTTGGAAATTTTGTTAAGGTGTAAAATGATTTCATTATATGATTATTCGCTTCATACTCGAAATGTGTTGGCCAAATAGCCGTTGCTGTGTGAGGGTGGGTAGCATACATATATCGTACATGCATATGTAGTGAATTTGGGACCTATGTGCTTGTGCATAAAATATTATGGCATATTTTTAAGTATTTTTTTCATACGAAAACAGATTTTTTATTGAAGAATTAAGTAAAGAAAATCGTTTTAGTCTTATTAGGTTTCTCACAAACGTCTTGCGCTCAGCCTTCTTCACTTGTGAAGCAAAGCTTGGCACAAAATGAACAAGGAAGTGCTAGCGACATCAAAAAATATGCTCACAACCAGGTTAGACACATTTATGTCACGCTCAAGGCTACTTGAGAAATGCGCCACCCCGATTACTCTAAGCTAAGCAGAGTGGAAATATCTCGGCTTTTGTTTGACTAAGACCCAAAGGATAACCATTTCAGTTAAGGGAAAACATCCTAGTCGTCTATCATGGATAACAGAACGTACACATGAAATCCGGTCAGCGAGTTGGTCTAAGAGACAAGGCCTCACGGTAAGCGCAGCAAAATTGAAGTCAGCCTCTTCGTCATATCAATACCTATGGGTCTAAATGTGAGACAGGTACAGGAGCTACCCAATAACCAAGGCAGCTTAAAACTCAATGACTAAAGCAGAGATTGTGGACATTACTTAAAATGCTAGAAGGGCAACCGCTTTGATGGGACAATCTAACCATCTTCTAGTAGACAACCAAACTGAATTTAAGAGCGGCAACACAAAGTTCACATGCATGAGAACTTGTAAGTGGGTAGATTTAATATCATTTAGTCCCAGAACTTACTGAAGTTGAAGAAAACAGAGAGGCAAACGAGTTGGTTCTAGACAGTGTCACTGGTGAGACCGCCACTAACAACTACTTCGGGTCTTACAATGTTGCCTAAAGCAAAGGACCATGGAGACAAACAAAACTGGCACTTGCACTCAGATATCGATAACTTGGGATTATTGGAGGGAATGAAGGATTGTTGTGGTATCTAGTTCTGAAATATAATATCCACAAGCTAAGTTAGGTGAAACCGGTGTACAGACGATGACAAGTGCCGATTGAGTTGCCAAATCTTTCAAAAGAGCTCCGACTCATCAGCCTTACGGAGGGGGCCGCGCACAGCTCATAAAATTAAACCGGCTGTTCGCAAGCCCTTAGTTGGGATACAGCGGGGAGCGCAAAGCACCTGTTCAAACTCATTCAAAGTGTGCCCTTTCCACTGTGTTAGTACTAAAGTTTTTCATAAAAGAGTTTACTTTCGAGCTGAAGAATTAAGTAAGTGAGCGAAGGTCTCCCAGCAAACTACACCAAAATCATTCAGAAGGTCCACAAAACCTGTCTCTCTTCTGACTGATCATTGTACAAGACTGGTTCGAAATCAAAAAAACCCAAGATGTAAACAAAGCAAAGCAAGCTTCGTGGAAGCTTCTAATATTTCGCCAAAGAGCTTTCACGAATGTAATGAAAGCTTCTAATTTTATCTCAGCTTTATATAAAAGCTTTGCGCTTACGTGATTCAAAAGAGAAGAGATAGAAAACTGAACTCTGAGCATCATTTATTGATTTCAAATCAATTTTGTTTCTTCTTCCCCAACCTGTGGTCTGGCTTAGGAGATTAACTCTTCTATAATCTTCAAGTTCTCAGAACAGAGAACACACGTCTAACTGCATACGGTTGTGGTGGTATTTGTATGGAGCTAGAAGGCGAGCTTTAATTATTAAATATAGAAGATCCCACATATAAGAAAGACCAAGCTTATAATGGAGAAGAATTGATACAGAAGTCTCGCGAAGAAATTAATGAAGATTATGGGAAAAGTTGGCTACATTGAGGACAATTGTTTCTGCTCCGGTCTTCTCAAGCTGCTGAGGAAACTTTCCTAGAAACGTCAGAAGGTAGAAAACAGAGTGCCCGAGCTTCTGATCGACTACTAAAGTTTGCATTTATGACAACGTTATTGGCTTTCCTATACAAACAAATAAGCTCGCGTGAGGATCCCTAATTCAGTGAACCATTTTCCTTATCGTGTTCGCTCCTCCGCAGTGAATGGCAAACCCTCTGAGTGTATTTTTGACATGAAGTAAAAGCTTCTCACAAAAATCCAGTAGCCATTCGTAGGGGGCTTAGAAT
The DNA here is from genome assembly GCA_037013455.1 of Ceratitis rosa. NCBI lineage: Eukaryota > Metazoa > Arthropoda > Insecta > Diptera > Tephritidae > Ceratitis > Ceratitis rosa. The sequence goes on along the minus strand of JAWMAG010000002.1, from coordinate 2,645,479 downwards.
AACGTTTAAGCTCCTTTATTTTGTTGCAAACCACCATAAATGCGCGAAGGAGCTCAGCCACAATTCGCTGCGGCGGTTATAAAGCTCCAAAGCGCCGTTGAGATTTAGCTTTCAGAAAGCTCTTTGCTGCTTTAAGGGGGGCTTAGGTTCGAATACTGTAAATTACATGAATTCTCTGGAATATTTCTTACCAATTGTAAATGAAAATTGGTTAAAAATAAAGTACTCTTAATAGATCGTCATCTGAACTTCGGGAAGGATTCGGTAAATACGATATTCAGATGAAGTCACCTTGTTGCGCTAATTGCCACTCACAAGTTCTTGCATTCCAACTCCCCCATCACACACACACACACACACGCACATAGACACAAAGCACTCAATTAATGCACAAAATTGCCACTCGAAACCATTAATAAATGCAATTTGCTGTCAAAGTCACACTCAGCGACACAACGTGCCGTCCCCCTACACACAGCCGCCTCTTATCGAAGTAGCCCGTCATTGTACCACAAACAAAGTCTCTAAATACAATCAAATGCATGCACTGAATATGGCATATTTACATGCAAACCAACAACCAGTTGCATGCACTTACTTTGAACTTCAATTCTGTGTTACCTTCTCAGATCATGCGACCATTCATTCTTACAGCCAGCCAACCAGCCAACCAGCCAAGCAGTCAACCATCCACTGCAACTTCAGTCAATTCAGCTGAACTTGGTTCAATTGATTCGCAGCTTTGGTCTTGCAATTGCATTACTTGTTGTTGTATTTGGTTGGTTGGTTGTTGTTGTTGTTGCGACGGCAACACGTGCATACTTCCGTCCTTCCGCGTCAGCTTCCAGCTCTCTGACCTGGCCTTCCTTCCCCTAAAATTCGCAATGCCTATTGTTGTGCGTTGCGAATGTTGTGACTGCTGCTGGTCGGCTGTTACACTTCCGAGTCACGCACACACACACATACACATACACGCACACAAACACACACACATACACACACACACAAACACACACACATACACATTCGTAGATTGTGCATGCCAGTGACATCGTCGTTCATTGTCGTTGTTGTTGTTGTTGCTGTTGTTGTTGTTGTCATCGTCATATCTATAGTGTTTGTTAAGTGAACTTCCGGCCGTCAGTCTGAGTGGAAATTTATATTCAATTTATTGTAGCACATTAATTACGTGATGGCCGTGACGCAGGATGGGGGAAATGCGGGAAGATGAAAAAGAAGAAAATTATATGCATGTGATTATGTAAAATTTAAGAATAAGCTTGTAAATGGTCTCAGATGAATGTAAGAAAAGTTTATAGATAAAATAAAGTAAACGACTTATATTATTGTCTCCCGGTCTCAGGACATCCTTTACGGAAGATCAAGTCAGGCAATAATTCTGTAATGAAAAGTAGCAAACTAAAATATTAGGTCAAGTAAAAAGTTCGTTCGGTTTTTTATTGATTTTTAAAAACATCATAACTTTGTGTACATTTGTCCGATTTAAGTCAAATATGCGCCGTTTTGTTCGTAAACTTGATGCCAACTTCAGTATACTATATCGTAGAATGCTGCGTCCCTATTGGCAAAAAACTCGGAGAGCCAATTTTCACAGGCCTCTCTTGAGGCCAACTTCTCACCATTAAGCGCGTTCGCCATGGACAGGAAAAGATGGTAATCACTTGGTGCCAGGTCCGGATTATAAGGTGGGTGCAGTAGGAACTCCCATCCGAGCTCCTGGAGCTTCTGACGCGTTACCAAAGATGTGTGTGGCCTGGCGTTGTCCTGATGGAACACAATTCGGCCTCTGTTGATCAAAGATGGCCTCTTCTGGATGAGTGCTAACTTCAAGCGGTCCAGTTGTTGGCAGTAGAGGGCGGAATTGAGCAGCTCGTAGTTGATGATTCCTTGCGAATCCCACCAAACACACAGCAAAACCTTCCTGGCCGTCAATCCAGGCTTGGCCACCGTTTCCGCCGGCTCACCGCATTTCGACCACGATCAATTTCGCTTGACGTTGTCGTAAGTGATCCGATTTTCATCGCCAGTCACCAAACGTTTCAGAAATGGGTCGATTTTGTTGCGAGTCAGCAGTGATTCGCAGATGGAAATTCGGTCCATCATGTTTTTCTGCTTTAGTTCCTTTGGTACCCAAACATCGAGCTTCTTTTTGAATCCACTGTCATGCAAATGGTTCCAAACGGTTTTCTGGCTTATCTTAAGTTCCTCGACAATTAAATAAGTGCTCACGTGACGGTCTGTTTCCACTATTTCCATAATTTTATCGCAATTTTCGACGACAGGCCTACCGACTAAATTTTTTTTGCATAATCCGGTCGTTCCTCTACTTGAAATGCTAACCACTCCGAGTGTAATACTGACATGAAAAATTAATTAATTTATAATAATGCATCAGCAGCTCGACAGCGACTTAAAATTGTAGACCTCTTTATTTTTTGGCGGAAGCTCAGTCGAGGATTACTTAGGTTCGTTTGATAAATTATCAATTTTCTTTCTTGCAATCCGGTTAACCCGAGTTTTTAATACCAATATTATTTGGCTCTAGATGACAGCTTGACCATGTCTCAATATAGCTTGGTAGCTTTAAAACATATGTGTGCTTTAAGCTAAACATCACACACAGCAGCTACGGCGTTCATAAGTAGAGAGCTCCGGCTCGTTTGATGATTTCTTGAAGCCGTGTGAAGTTGAATTGATTCAGCATCAGACGTCCATTTTCCTTTAAATAGCTGAAATTGACGTTGTTATCTCTACCGTATGTTGGGACATCTCCGCGTGATGAATCCCGGGCAGTATTTAATGACTCTGTGACTTTGCGGACTATGTGACTCTGAACGAAACTGACATTAGCTTCTCTTAATTGTTTACTAATTTTCGATAGACCGATTTGGTTTAATTTCGTTCCTTGGCTGGTGGTTACTTTATTCTGTCATTTGAGTTGGTTGATTTTATACGTATCGTCATCTAAGGACGTTAAACAAAGAAACACAACAAAAGCAGCAACAACAATTGAGTTTCACTGGTAGTGGGAATGCCTCGGCGCCTCGACCACCAAATTGACTCAGCCTCGGAACGATAAATAAATACGTTGACGTGGAAGTCGGTCCTCATCTGCGATACTATGGATCCCTCTATGAGCCTACCTCGGCTGCTGCTAGAAAGGTCTGTGTGGATGCCGTCAGAAATGTAATCATCAGAAAAAACTTACCCCGTAGCCACTACGGGCCAGGCCTAAACGGCGTGCTACTCCAACAAGAAAAACCAAATTCTTGCATGATTACTTATTGAAAAGTTTGACCTTTGTTGTACTCTCTGTTGGATAACGCCATTCGAGATTTCAGTCAAGCCTGGTGGCTAGCATACAGTGGCGGGTATTTCAACTCTGCCAGTCGGTGGTATTTCTGCGAGTTCCACGACTAAACTTTATGTATGCCGCTTCGGAAATAAACCTAAGACACTGATCTTTATTATTTCAGACTTGCATTGGTCCCTTCCATATTTTTCTTTTACAGCGGGTACACCTAAGGTTGTCTTGGTTTCATTTTAGTAACCTCGCTTCTAATCTATTCTCGTTTGAAGGGCCTGACGGATGATCAGAATCAATTATATTGGAATTCGATAATCAACTGTAAACGAATGACTTTGCACGAGTTCTACACATCGGTAAGGTCATCTTTTAACCTGTTACACGCTCCCTGGCGACCGATTAAAAACCGATTATTAATTACTCAATGCTTACAGATACTGGTAAACGGAAATTATATCTGGAGCTACTTAGGAAAACGGTCTGCTGTGGGGGTGAGGAATACGCTAAACTTTTTCTCAGATGTCTTATGTGATGGGAACACGGAAAGTTAGAGTTCCCTTTTGCATAAACCAGGGTTGAAAATTTCTTCATACGTTGGGGTCTCTAATGGAAGTTGAATAAAGGAGGCTTGATTTTTGCCTGAGGAAATGTGAGTCCATTTAAGTAGGTGCTTTCGTTGACATAGCTTGCTAACATCCATTAGTGCTTTGAGTGCACGAATCCGTACTTCCAGAAGGTATCTGGTCATAACCTTGCCGGAGCTCACCCAGTATAGCTTTAGAGCTTGTATGAGTGTTTGTGAATTCATTTTAGGAGTTTCTTTGATACTCTTTAACCAGCGAGGTGAAACGATCCAAGAACTTTTATTTGGAACAGGTTAAAAAGCCTAAGGCTAAAATATTTTAAGTCCTTTAGTTTACAGCAGCAGCTCTTCACATCGTCTTTGCTACCGGGTTGCAGCCACTTTTAATCCAGCGGCTTACTCAGGTAATGGATAAACACTTTCTGGTAGGTGGAGTACGGAAATTCTGGAATCATCTTCCAGAGCTCCAGGAATGGCAATTATTTCTTTCGAAGGTTCTGACCAACCATACACAGTAAGAACACAATTTCGTAGGGTTTGGAACCCACCCCATTTTGATGACAACCTCTGCAAACATTTTGACGATGACGAGTTGAGGGCATACACCTGTCCAGTCCATTAATTGGGAAGGTGCCGCTGCCCAACTAGTTGATGTCCTGAAAAAACTAAATGCTGATATCACCGCCGTCCAAGAAGTGCGATGGATAGAATACGGAAATGGTGGGCCTTTGTGCAATATACTACAGCGGCGAATTTGGTGTCAGATTTTTGGCGGGAGAGAGACTTCATCGCCGAATACTGGCATTCACTTCGGTGGATAATCGACAGCCACAATTCTCATCAAAACGAAATTTTTCAATACATGCTCGACGGAAGAGAAAGACGATGTGATCCAGTATGCTTTTTATGAGCTACTGGAGCATACTTTTGAAGGCTGCCCCAAACCAAAGTCAAAATTGTGCTTGTCGACTTTAAAGCCAGTGTGAGCAAAGATGGTATCTTCGACACAACTATCAGAAATGTCAGCCTCCACGATAAAACATTCCTAAATGGGTTGAGGCTGCTCGACTTCACCTGAGCTCGAAATATGATTGTCTGTAGTACTAAATTCTAGCACTGAAAAATTCGCAAACCAACATGGCTGCCTCCAGACCGCAAAACTCACAACCATAAATGTGATATATGAACGATATGGTCGCAGTGTTTGGATGTGTGTACGTTCCGAGGACCTTACTTCAAAGGAAGATGAGCATCATCCTTTGTGTATCAATAACGCCCGTCAATAAACACAAGGAAGGTTCGACGTCGAAAAGCTGCAATTGCAAAAGACAGCTTGACAGTTTGAGATGCTGTACCCCAGTTCTCTTATAAAGAGTTGCTGATAAATGCTCTCAGAGAGCAGAAGTGCAAGTTTATTCTACTCGACTCAAACTACTTGCCCACCGCAGCTACGGAAATAATTGGTTTCTGGCGGTACCAGAAGAAGAACTAGTATGAAAATAGTTGTGGAACATACTGCCTCCCTCTTAACCTTGAGATAGATGCCTTGCAATAGGTGGCTGCTTTATTGCTCTCATTACTGAAGAGAATCTATTCTTCAATTCTTAAACACAAATTATCATGAATTATGTGTAGCTCGATCTTTAATATACATACATACATACATGTATATGTAATTAATGCCCGAAAAAAATCGTAAAACATTTACCTCACCACAAGAACATTTTCAATTTTCAACGGATTGTAAAGATTTCAAGGAAATCGCTTAAAAATCTCACAAAAATCGCCAACCAATAATTTACTGATGCGTTAAGTGAAGTGATTGAGTGTGGATTCAATTTCCCGCGAATCCCACAAGTAAACACATATTCACACACACAGAGCTGAGCATTTTCACAATTTACAAGCAATATCTTGCGCTTCAGGAGATAAGCGTTGCGAGGACGAACAGCAGCGTGTGGATCGCTCAGGCAGCAGCAAGCGGCGAGCATTTATTACATTGAATTGTTATAAATTTTTCATTAACTATACTTAAACACGTGCATATGAGTGCTGAATGCATAGGTTTATATGAAATTATTGTATGTGTGTGTATGTGTGTGTGTGTGGGTGGGTTGGTGTGTGTGTAAGCGCTTGCAATAAAAGCTTTTTGTTGGATTTTTTCATAATAAATGAGTATTAAAGTGCAAAGTGAAAGGTTTTCTTCACTCATTATACATGTGCATATACATACACGTATGTACATATATATTATATGTAAGTGGGTATGTATTTGGTCATGTATCTTAATTTATTTGTTTGCATGTTTGTATGTACTCGTATGTATTAATTAAGAATTGTTCGCCGAATTGGTTGCAATCAATTTGCATCATATTTTCGTAATATGCATACACATACATATATGGATACATAAATACAATACATACATGCAGACGTTATGGTAAAGGTTATGTAATATTTATGACAATAATAATAGCAACTACAACAACAATGGCCAACAACGACTATTGCCATTTGCCACGCGGAAATAATTATGCGATTTTCACATACGTACATATCTTCATATAAACATACAAACATATGTAAATACTTTCATTTTAAAATGAGCTGGTAGCGCAGATGAACCACAACAATAGCAACTACATACATACCATACATACATACATCACTCTATAAACGATAATCTGAGTGGAAATGAAATCAGCGTAATCGCATTGAGTTGCTTCACTCTTGATTCGGCGCGAGTACGAGTACAACACTCTTCCGCCAGAGGCTCGCTAATTTAAGACTTTATTATAATAAGTGTATAATTGACTTTTTTTATTTTTTTTTTTTTTTTTGTTCAACAAATGGAGGATTTTTTAAAGACACCTCCGAGCAGCGGACAGATTTTCATGAGGAGCTTTTTATTTCATGTCAGACATATGGTACACACGAAGGGCTTGACATTCCCTGTCAAGGAACGAGAACTACAAGCAGCAATGTTTTCAAAAATTGTATGCCAATTATATGTACCAGGTGTGTTAGTTGAAATTTGCCGGTTTTTTCGATAAAGAAAACACTTAATTTTCAGAGGAATCTCAAAATTTTTTTATTCAAAGTATTGACCATTGGTTTCTACACATTTCGCCCATCTCTCAGGCAAATTATGGATACCATTCCAAAAAAACTTTTTCTCTTTCGAGACAAACCATTCGACGAGCCATTTTTCGACTTCTTCAAAATTAGCGAAGCACTGCTCCGCAAGGGAGTGTCCCATCGATGCGAAAAGGTGATAGTCGGACGGGGCGAGGTCTGTAAAGTACGGCGGGTGCGATAATATTTCCCAATTAAGTGTTTTTAATGTGTCTTTCACCAGTTTAGCGGTATGAGACGGCGCGTTGTCATGTTGCAAGATAACTTTGCCATGTCTTCGGGCCCGTTCCGACCGTTTTTCGATCAACGCATGATTCAGATGGATCATTTGTTGTCGGTAGCGATCCGTGTTCACCGTTTCACCAGGTTTTAACAACTCGTAGTACACCACACCACACTGGTCCCACCAAACACAGAGCATTGTCTTACGACCAAAACGATTTGGCCTTGCAGTCGATGGGCCAGCTTCACCAGGGGAAAGTCATGATTTTTTTCGCTTCGGGTTCTCAAAATAAATCCATTTTTCGTGCCCCGTGACAATTCAATGCAGAAAAGATTTCCTTTCGAATCGTTGAAGCAGCATTTCACAAACGGTTTTTCGATTTTCCATTTGTCTATCGTTCAGCTGGTGTGGCACCCATTTTCCATACTTCTGGATCTTTCCCATGGCTTATAAGCGTTGGAAAATTGCTCCTCGAGTCACATGTAGTGTTTCTGCCAATTTTTGTTGCGATTGGGTTGGATCAACATCCAATAACGCCTGCGATTCCTCGTCTTCGAACTTTTTCGCTGCACCAGGATGTTCATTGTCTGTCAAATCGAAATCTCCACTTTTAAATTGACGAAACCATGTCTCACATGTTCTAATCACTGGAGCATGTTCACCATAAGTTTCTACCAGCAACCGATGAGCTTCAGCTGCTTTTTTCTTTTGATGAAATAAGAAAAGCAACGAATGCCGCAAATGCGATTTACTTGGAACGAAACTCGACATGTTCACTGAGGTAAACAAATATGACGCTATTATTTTTGGGGAATGTGACTTGCGTATTTTTGTTGGTTAATGTCAATAGAAAAAAATGGCATACATGCCAAAGCATAGAAATTTATACATATTGATAGCGACATCTACTAGTAAAACCGGCACACTTCAACAAACACACCTGGTAAGTCATCGAAGTCATCTAATAGTAGGTCCAGGAAACGAGCTATGTTGACGGGCTTAGACCAGAAGAAAAGCGAGGTTAGATGAGTTGGTTTTAAGTGGCATGCAAAAAGGTGATTAGTATCGTGCGGGGTCTTATTGCACACTGGACATATAGGTATACTTTGGATATGTCGGAGTCAAGTCTGGATGAGTACGAATTTAGTTGACTACAATATCTAGATGTTAATTGTCGGCCAAGGCTGTTCCCTATGGGCGACCTTACCCCGTTTAGATGAACAACTAACACCAAGTAAACTTCAAGCGCTCTCATTAACAGTATAACCGAGATATATGCGCAACTGATTTTAATATTTTCAAAAGATTATAGTCCTATAGTTCTTACTAAAAGAGACCAAGAATGTTTGCAAAGATTTCCAATTAAAAACGATTAAAGTTAATTTAAAAAAATTGCAATGAAGAGAAAACTGACTATCGTCCTCACAATGTCGTTAGAGCTGACGCATTGGCAGAAGAGATAAGAGAGAGATGGCTGCGAATATACCCGAAATATGGGGTGACTTGCAAATGGTTTCAAGAGGCAGTGATTTTTCTGTAGGAACGAGAACTTGGCGACTTGGTAACTAAAGTAGAGGAATAACTACTACAGCCAGCTAAATTACAATGAACACGAACACACTGAATATGACGATGAAATCGATTTCACAATCCGATACTTGAATACTAACCAATGTATTTTCCGCAAAACCATCAACACATCAACACTTTAACGAGTTTAAAACCGCCTTCAACGGTTCGAAGGAAAGCTGCCTATAGGGTATTAAGTCAAAAATCTGTATTCTTGGAAAACTTCTACGACTGTTTACGCTGACACAATAGAATACGCGAAGATCGATAGGAATTCGAAGAAACCGCGCCAAATCGGGGAACCTTACTGCGGATTAATTCTTGAAACCCTAATCGAGGGATGAAAATAAGAATTGGTGAGCTAAATCAAGGCTCAAAACTTGTACCAGAACGGTAGATTTATAGATTTTCTTAGGTGCTAATTATAATAAAAAAAAGTAGTAGATGTATTAAGCAGCCTCAACACTTACCCTGTAAATCGGCTGGATTTCTTTCATTTAAGTACAGTGTTTTCCAATAAGAGGTGTTATTTTGATATTCAATGGAAAATGACATTTTTCAAGATAAATGATCGGATGTTTATTGCAGTGTGAAGAGAAAGATTTGCCATTAATAATGGAAAACAATATCAGCCAAATGGTCCCCGAGGCTACGCTTACGGGACCGTATCATTTTTATGAATTTTTCCACCACCACCAAATCGCAAAGTGGCTTGCGGTCATTAATCGACGTTAGCCCGATGGCGTGGGACCTTATCTTATAAGAAATCATTAATTATCTCTCAGTAGCGCAAGCCATTCTCCGCCACTGTTGCTTTAGCCTCATTTGCGAAAAAGAGAGGTCCAATGACCCCGCCGGACTATAAACCGTACCAAGCAGCTACACGTTGAGGATGAATAGGCATTTCAACAATATATCTTGGGTTTTCCAAGGGGAAGTGGGACTCATCCGTCAGGACGATTTTTCGATCAAATTCCGGATCATTTTCATGCATTTCAAGTACCCAATCAGCGAGTGTACGACGTTCTTGATGATCGCCCGGCTTTAGTTCTTGTCTTAACTGAACTTTATTAACTTTAAGACTTAAGTCCCATTCTAAAGAACTTGGGTTTTCTTCAACACTTTGGGTTACAGTAGCACTATTCTCAATTGTTCTAGAGCGACGTTCACGCGTTTAATGCTTCACATCAATTACTTGTGCCAACAGCTCAATTCTCTGTATTACGATCCGACAAAGTGCCCTACGATGCCAGATTTTTTACTAGTTTTGTAGTAAATGTCACCAAAACTCTACCAACAGAGCCCTAAGTAACGATCTTTCCAATATCCAACTCTACATAATGAATCTCTTTATACTCAACCGATGCGAGTTAAATGAATTTCCATTTACATATGTACACCCACAGCAAAATTATCTTCCAACAATAATTACGCAAATCGTGAAATCGGAAATTCGCGCAGTGGCATTGACAATGACAGTGGCTACATTCAACGACGCAGCAGTTTCATCACTCGACATCAGCGACATCAACATGCGCAGTGTGATTGTTACCTGATCACACATATACATATATGCATATGATCTGTATATGAATATAAGACCCGCAGTGATTACACAGTTATGAATGCTCATTCGCATGCGAAATTTTTTCTTTTTCTGTTTTTTTAATATTTTCACAATTGCCGCCTCACGCCTCGGAGGCAAGCAATCAAGGGAATAAATGGTGTAATGCAGAAGTGAAACAAAAATGATATTTAAATTTCATAAAGATGTTTAAGTGGATACTCGTACAGGCATACATTCATGCGTGTATATGTAATTATAATTATACATACATACATACTCGTATGCCTTCAGCTGGTTTGCACTTACTTCCTGTGTTCATGAGAAATTGCATAATTATGCCATTGATTGTCGCGGCTGCAGGCGGTTGGATGTTGAAAAAAAAAAAAATGTGGAGAAAATCTGTTGCAAGTAAGTTGTTGGTAAATGCTTGTATATAAATATGCGTGTGTGGCTTGTGAATCGTGCCGTTGAGTGGCGCTATGATGCTCGAGATTGAGCTTTACCGACAAACACAATAGCGACAGCTGCGTAAACAAAAGTCGGGCAACAAAAGCAATTTGAGAACTAACCAAAGGGTGGTGCAAAACCTGGAATGTTTAATAATTTTATGACTTTTCTTACTTTCTTCAATATCCACAGCTGTTAAAAAAAATTTTAAAATAATATTTTCTAATTGCGGTCTCCCTTCAGCAGGGAATATCAACCTCCCGACATGCAGTAAAAGCTTCTCAGCTGCGGGCCTCTTCATGTGATGAAAAAAACTTCCGGAGCTACAGCACAAATTGGAGGAGAACCCCAAAAAAGCTTCAACGTGTCAACCTGTCTTGTTTGGTATTTCATCATGGAACACTTACGCCTGAAAAACGTTTACAAATCGTTCAATTTTATTACGAAAATTCACGGCCTGTAAAGAATGTGGTATTCCTTTTGGATAATACTCGACCGAATAGACCACATCCAGCACGCAGTGAAAAAATATAGCGGCCGTAGCTAAGAATGTACACGAAGACCGTGGAGAGTTTATTCGGCGCCGTTCCCAGCAACTCGGACTGATGTATAACACGAGTTGGCGCATTTTATGTCGAGGTCTTAAATTAAAGAGTACAAAATATAGCTTGTTCAAGAACTGAAGCAGCTCGACCTTTCTAAGTGACTTCGCTTCACTCTATGGCTCTTGAAAAGCTCTCAGAAAATCCGACGATGTCGCAATTTGGTCGAAGAGCAACCTGAAGAGATCAAAGAGCTGCTATTTCATCCAGAAAGAACCACGGTTTGGTATGGCTTGTGGGCCAGTGGAATCATCGGTCCATATTTCTTCAAAAATTATGCCGCGGAGAACTAGCCGTCAATGGCGAGTGTCATCACGCCATGATAACCGACTATTTGATACCTGAAATTGAAGCTCGTGATCTCGGCGACATTTGGTTTCAACAAGACGGCGCCACTGCCCACACATCGCATCAAGCAATGGTTTTATTGAGAGAACACTTCGGTGAGCAGATAATTTCACATTTTGGGCCGGTCGATTGGCCACCAAGAACATGTGTGAGATCACACCGTTAGACTTTTTTCTGTGGGGATATGTAAAGTCTAAAGTCTATGCGAACAATTCTTGGAGCAAAACATCACGTGTCACATTCGCCAGTTACCAGTCGAAATGCTCGAACGAGTCATCGAAAATTCGACTCAACGGACGGAAAATCTGAGACGTAGCCGCGACTGATATTTGAAAGAGAGAATCTTCAAAAAATAAATACTAAAGAATGTTCTTTCGAATGATAATAAACATTACTCAATAAATTTGAATTTTCTGTGTTTTTTTCTACAAAAAAGTAGGGAACCTCGAGAAGATCACCCTTTAGTACTCCAATTTCAAGTTCCATTCTGCTTGACGAATGGACACTCTACTAAATGTCTATATCTACCAACTGGTATCGTTACTTTAAAAGCTTTCAAAGCAAGTCTTTCCACTATAGGGTTAGAGCTTTTCGCTCGCTAACTCCAAAACTTGTACTTATTGTTCCAGAGCTGGGTCTTCTTATTTATAATTTTCACTTTACAAGCGTTAAAACGATTTTTGACTGAGCAACTCTTCTGATTTGCGGTGCGCATCCAGATTTTTTACCAAAAAAACAGTCACCTACAGTTGTGGGCTTAACCAGATTTCGGTTCAATTAGGCTTCATTTGAACTCATCTATGCGAGTTGATTTGATCGTTTTCTTTGAATCACCTAGTGATTTCAGTCTGCTGATGAAGCCTTTTTTCCACAAAAAAAAGTTACCGGCTTACCATCGCGAGTGATTTATTTACACTGTCAAAGTATTTTATAATCAATGGTCACCCCATCACCTCACAATCTTCCACTGAAACTTTTAGGCTAGATTGTTTTCAAACATCTCTTCAATTTCCACTTGTAGGTCTACATCTTCATCTATCTCCAAATACCTACCCCTCGAACCTCTCTTCATCTTTCGTCCTTCGCGTTGGAATATAATTGCTTTCTATGCCGTATATCAGTCTTCATCGTAGAAAAATTCCAACCGAATTATATTGTTTTCTTAGCTTGAAAGGGATATCCTGAGCCATATCTTTCAACTCCCCACAGCCTGAAGAAATAACAGCTGAAATAGCATAAAAAAGATGCTGCGAGTGACTAAGTTTAAACTTTTATACTATTATGTCAAAGGTGTCTTCCATTACTCCGATTTATCTTTGTAGCAAGGGCTATATCACTGAATTTTGTATGAGAAAGACGGCCAAAACTCTTCCCTGAGTGATTTGCTGTCCGGTATTTTCTTTCTCTTTGTAAAAGTTTTTACTTCTAAAAAGTTTAAGGACTATTCTTTACACACTCAGGCAATAATATTTAGTCAATGAACGCATAATAGGGCACCGTCGCGGCTGTGGTTACTACCAACACCAATGTAAGGCAATCACGGCGACAGCACACGAGACAAGCGAACACGTATGAACACACCTGAAACGCGAAATTCACTTTTTGTGAAATTTTGGGGAAATTTAAAATTATTTAATTTAAATAAATATTTTTCAATATGAAGCAGTATTATTTATTACGGAGTTCCAATTCCTGCGATTTATAATCTTTTTGAAAATGTTTGCCATATTTTTGGTATTTAGAAATGTACGAAGTATGGAAAGGCTTTCAGAATTTTACTCGCGTTATTCTCAGTTGTGGCAAAAAAAACAAATGTGGTGAGGAGTGTATTTTCACGTTAAATGAAAATAAATATTACCCATTTTACATCACATATAGAGAAAGGTTTAAATGACAAAATTGCGGTATCAAACTGATCCATAAAAAGACTAGTCTTCCATTAGATTTTCCTGACAAAAATCGCCCAGTACAAATTTTTGCCGATTATTGAATTCATTATATATTCTTTTTAGTTTTTATGAGACTCAACAAAAAAAGTATTATAAAAATGATATAAAATAAAATAAAAAATTAAAATGTAAAAATAAAACAAAATAAATAAAAATAAGATAAAATGAAACAAAATTTAATTTAAATAATATAAAACAAAATAAAATGCAAAATAAGTTATTATATAGTTATTTGATTTTAACTATAATAATGCAAACAAAATAAAATAAAAAAATTAAGCAAATTAAAATTAAATTAACTTAATGAAAGAAAATAAAATAAAAATATTTAAAAAAAAAAATAACTGAAGTAAAATTAAATATAGAAAAATTAGAAAAAAAAAATAAAATAAGAAATGTCAACTCGTAGAATACTCTTAAAGAAGCAAAAATAAAGATTGGGCACAAAAACTACATAGTCCATTATGAACTAGTACGAGACTAATTTTGAAAAAATTCTGATAATTTTCATTTCCCATGGCGTTATTATATTAAAAACACAAGTTTATTGACTTGACATATTAGTTTCGAAACAGCTACTAACTACTCCACTCTACAACAAAGCAAATTCAGGTGATAAGATCATATTAACATCCATTTTAATCGAGTACCTGAACTCTCATCTCTTTTACAATTATGTAGAATTATGTATAACAGCTTGGTGTATTTAACTGTAATAGTAGGAGTTACATTTTAAGAACTCAGGTATAATCTGGTGACGATGTCCATACTTGATATATAGAAGAAATACTTCTCCTGCCTACTGACGGGCAGTGAAATTGAGCCCGAACATGAACCCACTTAAACTACAAAGAAATGGCTGAATCTGATAGCTTACCCGAAGGGATATTCAAACATAGTGTTCAAGAGCTATCAAGGTACTTACATCAGCTTCTTTACAGAACAAGGTTGGACGAAAGCATGCCCGATAACTGGAATCTAAGTGCGCTCTGCACAATCACTAGAAAAAGAGATCTCACGGCATATAAGGTCCTATCGAGCGTATTGTGTAAAAACCTAAAGCCCACCGTCGACAAAACTGATTGGACCTTATCACAGCCACACATCGTCTTTTCATCGACTTTAAGGTAGCCTTCGATAGCGCAGCAAAGAGCTACCTCTACTCCACTGTGCCTGAATTTGACCTCAACAACGGCGCCATGAGCTTTGCTTTCTCCGGACTTAATAAAGAGCCAAAGCGAATGGGTCTGGTAGTGAAGGAGGACGAGATGAAAAATGACAAAGAAGAAGAACTCCAAAATACAGACATCAGCGGGCATCGTAAGCGTCATTAGCAAATCTTCAGCGACAGTAAAATCACAGCGGCTTAAAATTTAAAGATTTTAACTTATTTAAAACCCACACATATTCATACTCATACATAAATGACGCGTCGCATTTCTTAATACATTATTCATTTCCAAATACATTTTTTTTGTGCATTCAGATTGCCTTTTCTACGCTGCCATCACATTTAGTGAACGCAAAATACCGTGAAAATCAGCGACTTGGCGTCACATTTTCAAATTGTCAAAATGCCAGCGGCCACGCTGAAGTCTACGTCGTTGATGTTGGCGTCGACTGCATGTATTTTTATTTACAAATTTCTTTTCTTATATTCATTTTTCGTTTTTTGCACTGTCTTTATGCTTCGCGTGACACGCTTACAGCGACGGCAGCGTTATTTGGCACTTTTGATGCGTAGCGTTGTTCGCCCTGCGCTTGTGACATTGAACCGAACGACCGTGTGCCAGTTACGCTGCGAACAATAGACAATTATAACTGGTAGGGAAAGTGTTCGCTTTTGCAATGTTTTGCGCCTAAAAGCGCACTACACTCTAGTAAACATTCACCCCTGCCAATGGGCAGCAAGGTCTGCGGCGCAAAGGTCAAAGTTCTTTCTTGATGAAGCCTGGTAAAGGCATTTGTTTTATTTTGTTTTTTTTTTTTATTTATTTGTGTGTATTTTTAGCTAGTGAATAACTTGATTTGAGGATTAGTTTGATACCTAGACCACTACGTATAAGGCATATTTCATATAAAATATAAAAAATGGCATTTGTCATTCTACTCACACCCTCTCTTTCTCTTCACAGTTAGAGAATGTATGGGAAAGGAATATAAAATAAATGGAAATTGGCAATGAAGATTTGACTCGTCTGGATTATGAACCAGATAGTAGTTCAGATTTTGCTTAAGAAAACATCTGGTCTTCATTTATTCAAACGTTTCAAAGGCAGAAGTAAGTCTATGATTACTGTGATTCTGAAGAGTTTTTTTTTCAATCAACGGTATTTGAGCAGGCAACCCTAAAAGGATTATCCAGATTTTCTCATTGAAATCTGTAGTTTAGAGACCAGCCCATTCAATTCTTTTTAAATTTTTATTAATTATTCTTAAATTTTAATATAAAATATTTTAAGGAAGCATGTAGCGCAATGAAAGGAAGAATTTATATTTACTGGGCTCCTTACGATGCTAATTCTACAAGGTTTCTACTAGCGGTAAAGAGGCTGCTAGTAGGACCGTTAACAAGACATTGTCTTTTAACGTCTCATGTACTCAGTATACGTGTAGGTCTGATGGGGCAAAACAAGTATAGAAAATATAGAGAATATGTAAAGACAGTGAAGGAAGTAACCTGGTAGTGTTCAGCAAACGGCAGACAAAGCCTATATTTACTTTGCACAGGAAGGCTAAAAAGTTCTCAATTGGAAATGGACTAAGGGACATAATGACTACTTCAATTTGCTTTAAAGTAAAAACACAAATAAAGAGTGTAACAGTGCAGTTTGGTCCTAATAGTGGTTGTCAATCCTATGGACATAGTAAAGTCTAAATCATCTCTATAATATGAGTGCTCTTTATTGTATACAAAATCATTGAGCCCCAAATCGTATTGCAAAAAGCCAGTAGTTAGAAAGAGCAAGATCTGGAGTATACATCGGTTGGGGTAAGACTTCGCATTTCAGCGTTTCCAGGTAGTTTTTGATCGTTACGGGGACGTTGGGCCTAGTGTAATCATGCTCCAAAATCACCTTGTCATGTCTTTCAGACCTTTCTGGCCACAATGCACGTCTCAAACACGTTAGTTGTGGTCGATAATGTTTCGCATCATCATCGTGGCGTTACTTTCCTGACGGCGCAGATTCACCGCGCATTCAATGGACTTCAGCTGCTTTTTCCCAATAGAAGACCCAAACTTCTCGCAAATACTGTTTATTTAATACAAGTTCGGACAGTTTTGAGAAAATAACTATTCCGGTTATAAAAAGACGAAGATACAGACTAATTATTGTTGACAGATGTGAAGCCTTTACAATGAAGTAAGTAATAGCTTCCCAGATCGGCTACAATATGGTATAATTATTTCATGTCAGATATACCAGGGGTATTAGTTGAAATTTTCCGGTTTTTTCGATAAAGAAAACACTTAGTTTCCAGAGGAATCTCAAAATTTTTTTATTCAAAGTATTGACCATTGGTTTCTACACATTTCGCCCATCTCTCAGGCAAATTATGGATACCATTCCAAAAAAACTTTTTCTCTTTCGAGGCAAACCATTCGACGAGCCATTTTTCGACTTCTTCAAAATTGGCGAAGCACTGCTCTGCAAGGGAGTGTCCCATCGAAGCGAAAAGGTGATAGTCGGACGAGGTGAGGTCTGGAGAGTACGGCGGGTGCGATAATATTTCCCAATTAAGTGTTTTCAATGTGTCTTTCACCAGTTTAGCGGTATGAGACGGCACGTTGTCATTTTGCTAGACAACTTTGCCATGTCTTCGGGCCCATTCCGACCGTTTTTCGCTCAACGCATGATTCAAATTGATCATTTGTTGTCTGTGTTTCTGCTAATTTTTGTTGCGATTGGGTTGGATCAACATCCAATAACGCCTGCAATTTCTCGTCTTCGAACTTTTTCGCTGCACCAGGATGTTCATTGTCTGTCAAATCGAAATCTCCACTTTTAAATTGACGAAACCATGACTCACATGTTCTAATCCCTGGAGCATGTTCACCATAAGTTTCTACCAGCTTCAGCTACTTTTTTCTTTTGATGAAATAAGAAAAGTAACGAATGCCGCAAATGCGATTTACTTGGAACGAAACTCGACATATTCACTGAGGTAAACAAATATGACGCTATTATTTTGGTGGAATGTGACTTGCGTATTTTTGTAGGTTAATGTCAATGGAAAAAAATGACATACCTATATGCCAAATCATAGAAATTTATACATATTGCTAGCGACATCTACTAGTAAAACTGGCAAACTTCAACTAGCACCCGTGGTACACTTGGAGGGTTTGACACTTCCTAGTGATATAATATGAGATGTTGATCGGACCAGAACTCGAACTCTTGCATTCCGAACTCTAGTACACACTGCTAACCACTCTTATACTGCAGCCTCCATGCACTTACATCCATCCCTTATGAGAGTTAGACTAAATCGTTTTAAATTGTAAACCCTCATTCAACAAAATACTCAATCATTACCTATGTGAGCTCCCTAGCTTCTACTGATTGAGACGTCGCAAACGTACAATTGAGTTGAGCTCGCCATATGCAAACTTAATGCTTAACATGCGATCACTCATAGTAAGGTGTTCTTCCACTCTTCTCGGTCAACCAACCAACCGAACAAACCTCTCGTTCACATCCCTCAATATATAAAGGGAATTTACAAAATGTATTTAATTATTTCAAATTATATAGTAGAGATAGAGAGGATCGAAAGTTGTTCACGCTGAAAAGTAAATGAATAAGAGCTGCATCTATTATATATGGTTCAATACTGTAAGAGGAACTTACACCAAAATTGTTCTACTTCCCCGCACGACACAAACCACTTCTTTGCATGCCCCCTGAAACCAACTCATCAAACAAACCCCCTTCCCTCTGGTCCAAACCTATCGAAATAGTTCCTTTCCTGGACCTCTCGTTAGATGTCCTCGATGTTAGCGAACCGCTACAACAACAACAACATAACGACCGCTGAAATAACCGGACCCCACCTGGTGGGAATTCATAGTTTGAGGATGGGCAATGCTCTTCACCGCGGCCTACTCTCAGTGCGACCCATCCTCGTTTTTTCAGTCATTTTTACCTCGGTTGTCTTACAAAATGTGCATCAGCAAGCGAAATGTTTCTCTGGCATCTTTTTCGTCACCACTGTTAAGGGCAAGAAAGAATAGAAAATAATATAAATACCAGATTAACTCGGAATCAAATAAGCGAACCTTTAATCGCAGGCGGCTAAAAATACCGCTAAAGAATTTGTACTGAATATAAGGGAGCATACATATTTGCATTGGCACTCGTAGTGTTCCCTTCCAATGACAAGAAAAAATTCTTTATTTCGTGATAAAGAAAAAATGTTACCAAAAAAAAGTTGGTCACACGAGAAACTCAAATAAAATAAGTGAAAGCTGAAAAAAAAATTAAATGGTACAACAAAAATATAATAAAATATAATTGAAATAGCACATGGCATACTTACCACTCAAAAAAAGAAAAAGGAAAAAAATGAATAAATAAAATGCATAATCCAATTTGTCATTTTGATTTTTCCATTTCAATAATTTTGATCAAATAAATACTTTACGCGTCGAGCAACATTTTTTCCACCGAAATTTTTTTTTGTTTTCACTAAATACTGTTTGGAAATATACACAAGTGTACTTATGTATTTACCAATAACCATTTTATTTTTAAATACTTGTATTTAAATTGAATTCAACAGCTTTTGGCTTTTTCTTCATGTCAAATTATCTCGCAAGCGTGAGTTCAGAAAAAGTTCGCAGACGAGATTATGTATTTGGATAAATGAATTTAAATGCTCTTTGAATTTAAATGTTGCTCACAAATTCACTGCTGAAGATACACAAACATGAACACATTCATATGTATTTATAAGTATGTACATATGTACATATTATTCAAACTTCTAGTTCGAGAGTCTCATTAATCAGGTTTAGCTTTTGGTGCGAATGATCACGTAAGCATAAATATGTGGTTACCATTGCGTACTGCTATTCTAAAGAGTCCTGGTGCGACCAACATCTAAAAATTAAAGAAATTTAATTTAAATAAAAAATTAGGCTAATTATTCTAACTGCGGTCGCCCCTCGGCAGGGAATGTCAGCACATTCGAGCACATTTCTGACATGAAATATTTGTTTATTTTACTTTATTTTATATTTTTTTTTATTTTATTTCATTTTTTTATTTTATTTTAATTCATTTTAATTATTTTATTTTATTTTATTTTTTTATTTTTTTATTTATTTTTTTTCTTAATTTTATTTCAGTTTATTTTTATCAATAATATTTTTATGTTATTTTCTTTTAATAATTTAATTTAATTTTAAATTATTTTATTTTATTTCTTTATTTTTATTTTATTTTATCATATTTTGATTTACTTATTACATATTCTTTAATTTATTTATATTTACATCCACTTTTTTAATTTATGTTATTTTATTTTATTTCAGTTTATTATTTTTAATAGTATTTGTATGATGTTTTCTTTTATTAATTTAATTTAATATTAATTTATTTTATTTTGTAATACTTTATAACATCTTATTTGATATCATCTTATTTTTCATTTTATTTTGTTTATCTTTAAACTTTTCTATTTTTTTCTTAATTAATTTATTGAAATTAAATTTTGTTTCATTTTATTTTATTTTAATTTTTTTAATATAAATTAATTTCATTTAATTAAATTTTTTTTTGATTTTTATTATTTTAATTTATTTATTTCATTGTATTTTTTTATATAATTTGTTTACATATTACTTTATTTTTTATTTATTCTATTAAATTTTACTTCATAACACTTTTTTAATTTAATTTATGTTATTTATTTTTTATTTTCTTTGTTTTTTCTTTATTTCATTTTATTTTATTTTGTTTTAAATTACTAAATTTTATTTTATATTATTTTATTTTATTTTCTTTCATTTCTTTCATTTTGTTTTTTTTTTCAATCTATTTAAATTTTTATTTTATTTTATTTTTTATTTTATTTTATATCATTTTTTATTTTAATTTATGTTCTTTTATTTGATTTTAGTTTTAAATTTTTTATTTATTTTTTTTTTGTTTTACTTTATATCAGTTTTTTTATAATATTTTAATGTTATTTTCCTTTATTAATTTAATTTAATTTTAATTTTTTTATTTTGTTTGTATTATTTTTTATTTTTATTCATTTTATTTTGTTTTGCTTTATATTTATTTTTATTTTTTACTTTATTTATATTTTTAAACTGTTTGAATTATTTCATTTTATTTTGTTTTAATTTACTATATTTTATTTTATGTTATTTTGTTTATTTTATTAATTTTTTTCTTCCATTTTATTTTATTTTTTTTACATTTTTAATTTTTTTTTCCTACATAAATAAGTACATTTATATTTTTATATTTACATTTATATTTAATTTTTAATTAAAAATGATTTTAGCAGTTAGTAATGAATTCGCTAATCACAAAGCATACACAGATAAATTTTTCGCCATTTATTTACTTTGGAAATGCGCAAATTCATATTATATAATATATAAGAGTATGCACATAACACATACCAGTTATTTAATTGAGATTCCTGCGTTTGCCACATGAAATTCCAATTGAATCGAATTATTCCATCAAATTTCACTAAATCTGCGAACAATAACGACCAGACAGAAAAAAAAAAACTTGAAAAAAGTGTTAATAAAATTTAATAAAAGTGTCCATCAACGTGGCGGCTATACGAAAAATTTATTTCCCGACAAAAATTCGCAAAATAATTATTGATTTTATTATTATTTTCAACTAGCAAATATTTAAAAACATGAAAACATAATAAAATATTATAAGTAAAAATTATTTTAATAAATTAAAGCGTTTCATTCAATTTCAAATCCGAAATGGTATATTTTTAGTTTTTGTTATTAACCTTTGTTTACCATATGTAGGGGAATTGAAAGTGTATATGTATTAGAACGAGCTGCGATGCCACTTTGGCGCTTTGTAACCGCTGAAGCGATTTTTGGTCGAGCTTCTCCTCTAATTTGTTGTTTTGCGTCTTGATGTTTTTCCAAATAATGGAGGGATTTCAAATGCTTCCCAGATCAAGTTGGAAGCACGCATTTACTTATATATCCTGCAAATATGAAACAATGGAAGTTAAATAAATATTCTATTATGTTATCTATATCGTATATTCCTTGTACACCCTTGTACTTAGTGCGCAGCTGTGTATAAAAATATAAATAAAAATTTATTGTAAATACAAATTGTAGAGCATAAACAATGCAGAACATAATTCCAGCAAATTGAAAAAATTCCGTATTGGCACAGGGTGGACCATGAACTCAAAAAATTCACATTTGCTTTGGTCATCGAAATTCTTCAAAATTAACTGAACCCATTATTCACAATTTCACATTTCGAAAAAATTAAGCTTAAGTGAACACCATGTGTTGCATACATTTAGGCCTCAGCAGGCGTTTTTGAAAGATCATTTCCGCACTGCATTTCTCAAAAAGTTTAAATGATACTTCAGGGAATGTCACTCCCCTTCCACTTTCACCACCATGCCTCTCTTTACTTGTAAGCTTCATGTGTGAGAGTTATACAATAAAGATCTTAACTCAAGATGAAGAATTCTCAAGTCATTTAATGTGACTAGAACAATTTGCGCAGAATGAAACAGAAGATGGTCACGTGACCTTACCGAACTAAAATGAAAGGAGATATATACAGTTATAGATCTTCTTACAGAATATATTCTATTGGGCAGGCACGCAGAGAAGTTGGGCGTACCATCTAACAACTTCTGCAGAAGTTGCCGACAAGAAGTGAAACCTGAAACCTTGAGGCACTTCTTTTGCGGTTGAAGTCTCTAGGGTAGGCAAACTTTGGAGATTTGAACAAAATTGCTCAGTTTTGCAAACTTCACACATTAGTTTGATTAGTGGGTGGGGGTCATTAGGATCCTCAGTGGTATTAAAATAGGCCCGGTTGGTGGCTTAAGTGAGCTGATGCTCGGCAACCACTTCAATCAACTAACCAACTAACCAAGGTAAGTTTCATTTGGTCCACCCTGTACTAGTTTAGTAAAATGCTACTAACCCATCTGTATACAAATAATCCTAGTATAGTGTTATCCATTTTGCATTTTCGAAAATGAGCGCATATAAAATGCTTTCAAAATATTTTTTTTTTTCAATAGATTCCTTTTTAATTATGAAGTGTGAACCTCGGCATTATACGTCATTCCAATGTTCGCCTCGCGAATTTTCCCAAACTTCGATACGTTTGAGTTGACGATTTTTGGTTCCCAAGTGCTCAGGAGTTAAAGATTTATCCACATAAACATTGTCTTTCACGTGGCCCAATAAAAAAGTCCAACAGTGTAAAATTACAAGATCTCTGTGGCTAATTCACATCACGAAGGCGAGAGATTACGCGACCGGGAAGTTGCTCTCGCAATAATCTGATATGCATTCGTATTGTGTGACTTACACCACTTATGTTCCAAGTCGTGTTCTCCAATTGTAGGCCCAAAATGTTGGTTATCTAAAGAACATATTGAGAGTGACAGTTTCACCTCCGGATCAAAGAGCGGTCCAGACAGGAAGGTTGTTTGGGGTGTAATGCCCTCTCTTAAATTTTTCGAAAATTCGCGAAGCCAAAATTGCGACAACTTTGCTTACTATGAGAAATGTCCCTCGTTGCTGAAAAACTTTTTCTTCGAAAACTCGCCGTCCACTGCTTAGTGTTCCAGCACCCAATCGACGTGGTTACGGCGGGCGTTGTGAATGGTCTGCTGGCTTCAGTTGTTGTTTGAGGTGGACTTTATATGGATGTCGGTGTAAGTCTAAGTGCAAATGAAGACAGATAGTCCCAGCTCGTGAGACCGACGAGAAATCGGTACATTCGAGTCTACGGCAACACTTTCACTTATAGTTGGAACGAGCAAAACGATGATGCACAGGCCTTACAATATCTCTAACCGATTTACAAATTGCTGGAGTATTTGGTTGGACAGTTAAGTTTAACAGATTTCGATTTACTGCACTGTACTTTTGAAACTACAGAATGGATAACTCTATATTTATGTATGAATACCCAACTTATGTGCGCGCTTATACTCGTATGTATTTACATGCGCCTGTAAGTTGTTACATACGTTAGGGATATAAAAAGAATTAAATTCATAATATTACAACGCATACTTCAAATTTATGTGGTAAAATATTAACGGCTAACAAAGCATTAAAAAAACAGGCAGAGCGAGAGAAAATATAATAACAACAAGAACAAATTTCATATAATATTTATACTCTGTTATATGTTAATTGTTTTGTTGCTGTTGCGGATATTGCCACATTTGCTCCTGTCACTTTACCATTGGTCACAAGGCGCGGTGGCGACCATGGCGATTTATTGCCACTTCAGTCAGCAGTTGTGCGCGCTGCTTAACGCTCTGTGTACACTCTTCAAATTTGCTTTAACAAGGCGTGCACAGATACATGTATTAGGTCAAGTAGAAAGTTCGTTCGGTTTTTATCTAAGCGATGGCGTTATTGTCCATAGTACTAGTGTTACGTGTCGTATCATATCATACTCTACGGCGCTGAAAACGTGCCACACGAACTAACGCAAAAAAACATGATGGACCGAATTTCCATCGCTGCTAATCGCAACAAAATCGACCTATTTCTGAAACGTTTGGTGACTGGCGATGAAAAGTGGAAACGGTGGCCAAGCCAGGACTGACGGCCAGGAAGGTTTTGTGGTGTGTTTGGTGGGATTGGCAAGGAATCATCTACTACGTTCTGCTTCCTTATGGTCAAACGCTCAATTCGGCCCTCTACTGCCAACAACTGAGTCGCTTGAAGGCAGCACTCAACCAGAAAAGGCCATCTTTGATCTACAGAGGCCGAATTGTGTTCCATCAGGACAACGCCAGGTCACACACGTCTTTGGTGACGCGCCAGAAGCTCCAGGAGCTCGGATGGGAAGTCCTAATGCACCCACCTTATAATCCGGACCTGGCAACAAGTGATTAACATCTTTGCCTGCCCATGGCGAACGCGCTTAATGGCCTCAAGATAGGCCTGTAAAAATTGGCTCTCCGAGTTTTTTGCCAATAGGGACGCAGCATTCTACGTGAGGGGTGTACTGAAAATGGCATCACCTTGGTATCAAGTTTACGAACAAAACAGCGCATATTTGACTTAAATCGGACAAATGTACACAAATTTATCATATTTTGAAAAATGAATAAAAAACCGAACGAACCTTCTACTTGACATAATATATACATACATATACCTATACATATGTATGAGTATTTTTTAACGAAATACCACTTTGTTCAACATTGAGTTGGTGTGGAATAATTCTAAAATTTCAAAATCCTCTTTTTAATCTCGCTGTAGGCTTCTATTTCTTATTTCTCTGATCTTATATTTTAATATCTATAAAGGAACTGGTATTATACTGGTATGATGTTGATGCATTATCTGGTAATTTGTATTTGTGAGATTATTAAGAAATGCTAGTTTTTATTATGATATAAATCAAGTAAGGCACTGTACTAGTCCAAAAGCAGTAAATTTTTCCTGCAAGGGCATACCAAAACACCTTATCCTGTAAGTGTTTGTTGGTAAAATGTGCAAAGCTACCTTTGTTGTAAGTGCTCTTGTGGCACAAATTGCATTTTTAATTCGATTTGCTATAATGTATAAATACATGGAGCGGTTTGCAAATGTATACATATATTTATACAAATTAACATAGCTTCACATGCTATATAATGTAAAGGGTATTTTTTCAGGCATGGGGTTTTCAAGGGGAAATGAAAGGCATAATATACTATAGTAATTTAATTTCGTGGCCAAGATTTTAGATTCATTATAGAGTTGAGAGTCTGCCAAACTGTTTCGAAATTGACATCGGATCAGTGACGAGGTTGGCTCGAAAAAATTCCAGCTGAGAGACTCAACTTTCGACCTTTATTTTCAGCAGTAACACGCGAAATATTCTCGCCAATGGTCGCGAGCTTACCTGCGTAGACAAGCGACTTCACATAACCCTACAAATATATGGCACAGTCTTAGAGGCCACGGACCTACGACGCGAGATAAAGCGCTTTGCAAAAGTTTCATTCACTAAAATGATTGTTTCATTTGCTTTACGGCATGTAGTGCCGTCTTGTTAGAATCAAAGGTCCTGCACATCAGAATCCATTAATTGAGGCAAAAAAAAAATCATTAGCACAAAAAGTCTACAGCACTCCCCATTGATCGTAACACTTTAGCTGGACCAGTGATTCGTTTCCGTTGCCCATAAAGCATACCAAACAGTGACTTTTTTGACAACGAAACAAAAACTTTGTTTCTCAACGTATCCATTCAAGCAAAAGTGAGCTCTATATCTGAATAAAATTTTCGGGACCTGTAGCCTCTTCTTTTTGGGTCCGTTCACAGAACGTTCGACGTGATTGTTAGGCGTTCAGCTTCATTTCTTACACGAGTTGAATTTTGTTAGCCCGCCAACCAAGAGTATTCCGCAAAATATTGCATAAAGTGGATGGACGGTGGTGGAGGAACTCATCTGGGGTTTCTACATATCGTTGCTCCACAGTAGCAATAGCGTATTCAGTGCACTCTGTACGACGTCACCGAGGATGTTCATTATCCACTAGAGTAAACGTGATGAGAAACCGATTTATGGTTACTCGAATTACCGACTATGCAAAGTGAGTATGTCGACCGAATATTGGACGCAGCGCGCGATGTGCCGCTTGAACCGAATTTTGATAATAAATTTGCACGATTTGCGAAATTTGTTCCGGCGTAAGCCTGCTTATTATGAAATGGCAAACCAAACTTTTATACTTAGTTTGGTTTGCCATTTCATAATGAAAAGGCTTATGCCGGAACAAATTTTCAAGTAACAGTTGTCAAAAAAATACGAAAAGCTATTGCCTGATTAAGAACTACAGGTCTGAAAAAGACACGCTTTACACACTTCATTTTATGAATTTTTTTGTAGTGTTTATGTAATATTCGTATATATGAATCCCCATGCCCAGTAGTTAACTGAACTAGTTGAAAACTATTTTAATAATAGTTTGTAATTTAAGCCAAGCTGTGCTTTTTCTTATTTAAAGAATAAACTGATATTTTAAACACAACAGTATCTTAAATGATGGCGAATTTCATTTTTCGGTTAGCATTAGACTAGTGTCGTACTAGTTCAAAAAGGGACAAAGCTGTTCCTAGTTAAATTTCGAACAATAATCAGAGTATTTTCTGAATAACAATCGTTGAATAAGTAAAAATTTTTTAATTAATTTTAATTTTAATTTTTTTTTTTAATTTTTTTTTATTTGGTTTAATTCCACTGAAAGCAAGCGCCTTCGGTTGCAGCAAATTAGTAATTCTATTTAATTTTCATATTTTTAGCTTTCATTTAAAGTAATGAATATTATTGTCAAGCAGATTTTTAAGCTGAAATTTTGAAAAAAAAAAATTAAAATTAAAAAATTCTCCCAAGTACAAGTATAATGCGAATAAAACGGTCGGTTTCACAAGGATATTGAGCTCGTAAATTCAGGAAATATTGACACCGTAATGATTGATAATCTCTCTAACACTTAACAATTTCAGAATAAATCAAAAATTCCCTTTCCAAAGTGATCGATATAAATTCCGAATACGCTATAGGGGACAATAAAAGGTTGAGCTAACTGACTCATTGGGTCTCACATAGACGATAATACATAATACTGTGGATGGGCCAATAGTTGCCTCTAAAAAAAATAAGAGCAATTTTGGGGCAAAAGATCATTCAAGAAAGAAACGAGTTTAATTTATTAAAACTAATTATTTAAATTAATTTTAATTTATTAAATTTTGAAACTATTTTTCCAGTTTTTTCTGCGAACTAGTGTGCAATCATAACCTTTTGGAGCAGTTTGATATTTCAACCAATGGTTATATGGCAGTGTATTTTTGACTTTCACTATTTTCGTTGTGCTTTTCCATTGCTCTCATTAATACATACGTGTATACACACATACTTCCTTATTGAAGACATAAATAAATTTTAATTATTTTTTTCCTGCATCATTTTTACAATTACACTTGTTAGCTTAACGATTTAATTAAAATACTTAATATATTTTTTTTTATTTTACACAATATAAAATACATACTTGAGCTTAAAACCAAATAATTTTCTACTCATCTTACGCTCCTAGAGCAATCGCCATGTAGTGGGTTGTAAGAAGGAATAACCAATACTCTCCAGAGGAAGCTGACTTTAAGCTGCAAAGTGGACTTTGGTTTCTCTGTGAATCGATACTTTTAAGTGAGAAGTTATTTTAAATTCTCACGAAGCTTCTGGGATTAGCTAATGTGAGAATTTAAAATAACTTCTCTGACACTCCGTGTACTACTTAACGTGGTTTCAGTCGGAAGGACTCTTTATTTAGGATTTTTTTTAATTTATTACCAGCAAGAAGACAGGTTATATTTAGATTTTCTAAATTTTTTAAACATTCAATACAACTGCACTTTTTCCCTTCAACCAGCCTAATAAATTGCATACGACACAGTCTCATCATCCCCGCCCCATCCGAAGATTTTACAACAGATTATCTCAATAGCTTAAGTAATTAATTAAAATTACATGAATATTTCTTTGAGTTTGTAAAGGAGACACAAAAGTATGTTTGTAACATTGATGAGTAATTTTAAACAAAAAGCTTATTAACCAGATATTTTTTAACTTTTTGAATTTGATGAAGTTTTTCCCTGCAATCGTTACGGAAAAATTAATTGAATTAAAAAGGACATATTTCCGTTTGTATTTTTTAAAGAAGGAAACCTCAACTCTTAAATTTGTGGTTTTTGTATATGAGGTTAGTTTGCGGTAGTTAATGAAGACCACTGATGAGTGATGGTATCATCCTTTTCTTCATCATCATTTCAGATTCACCTACATTGCCCACCTGCTCTCTTTAAAAGGACTACATTTCACGTGATCTCTTTCTGACATTTCGACAAGATTTATAGCAAGTTTTTGTTTCGTTTCTTTCACTGGGCTACTTGTTAGTGCTTTGCCAGATGCTCCCATGGGAAATAGTCTACTATTCTGTTTTGCCATAAGAGTTTAACCAATGAGTCTCCAGCGGTGTAATTGCTGCCTGACTGTCAATGAATATAGAGATATTCTTATCTTCAATGCTCGCTTCGATATTATTTGTTGCTCTCATGAAGGGTTTCATGAGAATACACTCACCTCAAGTTTTAATTCTTTCATTTATATTTCCACACTGCCACCTGGAGTGAGGTAGCTCTTATTCATCCTTCTCTGTTGGAGACTCGTGTCCTAAAATAGTTTCCGTAGACGAATTTGAAGCGCATCTGTGAGTACAGTTTGGTATCAAAGTGTAACTTTCGCTATTGAACTAATAGTTGAGTGATCATTTGGTTTATTTTCTCTGCCCTTGAAAGTAGTGTATGGATCTATCGCTAGAAAAAGCATTGGAAGACTTATAATCTTTGGGTATTTAGACGTTTCGCTGTTCTTGAGAGGCAGAATTTCATTCCCAACAGCATGATTTATTGTTTCTCCGAGCTTGCGGTGAGAGGCTCCTTCTTCATCATAATCCCTTCAGGGGACAAAACCATTGAATGAAAGGCGCATATAACATTTTAATGGATGAATCAAATAGACACTACAATAAATTGTATTTAGGTAGCAGTTTATGCTACCATGGAAATGAACTGCGTCGGGTGGTTTCCGTGAGAGAGGATATCATATAACCAGAATGCCGATTATTTATGACGGTCTAGCCTTTCACTCATGATAAACTCGAAAATTAAGAAGCAATGCTTCTTATCAGTGTCTGTGGTATCGAATTATTTCATAGTTAATAAAACGTACCAAACCACAGCGGAACTCTCATGGTGGTGGTGATAAGGCTAAGAATTTTTCCAGATCTCCACTGAAGGAGAGTGAACTGTCCTCCGTTTGCTTAGCTGAAACTGAAAATTCTCCGAACGAAGATTTTTACCTGTTCCTGTTTTATATGTATAGTGGGACTCTCTGCGAATATGCTACTTTTGTCGAAGCAAAAGGTACATCCTTCAATTCAAAGCTTTATTTATAGCGCTCCGGAAAAAAGTGTAGGTCTGACACTGATACTTAGACCCAGTCATAGGCCGTTCTGCATGTATAGACTCATGGTGTCTCCACTGTGTTCTAGATTTCCTGTCGTGTCTTTGGTTTGGGCAGTTCCATCCCGTGATTCGCTTAAAGCGCTCTTGGCGTTCTCTCCTTCCTTGGCATAAGTCTCACTCTTCTTATGGATCTTTTAAGTGAGGAAGTAAAAGACGCGAGAGCTTGGAGAAAAGCATTGTTTATGATAAACCTCACAAAACCCTGCTTCTCCTTAACTTCGCCAACTTCGGCTAGTCCAATCTATGGTGGATAGCTCGTCACTGCCAAGACAGATGAGTTCTAAGATTTTTTCCGGGTTGAAGGTCTTTGCTTGGTTTCTATCTAGCAGCGAAAATAATTATTTCCCACTTGGTGCTGGCATTTCATTCCTTCGCTAATTGATGGGCTGGGACGGTGCTGAGCTTCTCTAACATCTTGGCGACTGCTTTTCTGTCTCTCTGTGCCCTGACGGAAGCAGCAGGGGCGTTGCTCTGTTTCACTTGCTTCACGTGCGGATTGAAGTGGATTGGACCTGGACGCTTTTCCCGTACAGCGTTTTACGTTGACCCCTTTCCCTAGTGGTTTTGTGTCCTGAGCGGGCATATTAAGACGGGTTTCCCGGGCGTTCTTGCCTTTCCCTTCAAGAGCACAGACTTTCTTCATTAGTCACAATGGTTTCCAAAGGCCGAAGGGTTTGGGGAAAAGTTGGTCGTGTCGACCCTTTCGACCCCATCCATGTGGTTCCCGAAAAATTAATGGACGATTATGTATTGTCGTTCACAACAGATGCAGTTCTACCCGTGCAGGGATCCGAGGATTGATTACTTTTATTCATGATGTCTGGTTCTTTGGTCATCTACTAAGGCGATACCTTTCGGTGGCCGGAAAATGTGAAAGGGAAATGGAAACGGTCGACTGTGGCAGAACCCCATGCCAAGCAAGTCACCGTGAGTTCAAAGCAGGAATCTTGCTTCCCCCTGTGATTAGCCATAGCTCCACCCTTTTTGAGTTTAAGGCCGGTAATACTCTTTATGGAAAGAAAAATAATAAAGAAGAGACAAAACATTTGTATCGCCGCTAAATTATTCAATTAATTTTAATTAAGAACTCTGTGCTTGCAGCTATAAAAATTCTATTGGGTTGCCCAAAAAGTAATTGCGGATTTTTTAAAAGAAAGTAAATGCATTTTTAATAAAACTTAGAATGAACTTTAATCAAATATATAATTGCCATTTTGTTCGATAACCTTTTGCCATCTTCCCGGCAAATTTAGTATTCCACGCTCATAGAACTTCTGGCCTTTATCTGCAAAAAACTGAACCAAGTGCGATTTTATACCCTCATCATTGCCGAAAGTTTTACCATTTAAGGAGTTCTGCAAAGATCGAAATAAATGGTAGTCTGATGGTGCAAGGTCAGGGCTATATGGTGGATGCATCAAAAGTTCCCAGCCAAGCTCACTCAGTTTTTGGCGAGTGACCAAAGATGTGTGTGGTCTGGCGTCGTCATGATGGAATACGACACCTTTACGATTGACCAATTCTGGTCGCTTCTCCTTGATGGCTGTATTCAATTTGTCCAATTGTTGACAGTAAACATCCGAATTAATCGTTTGGTTCCTTGGAAGCAGCTCAAAATATACCACACCCTTCCAATCCCACCAAACAGACAGCATAACCTTCTTTTGGTGGATATCAGCTTTTGAAGTGGTTTGAGCTGGTTCACCATGCTTGGACCATGATCGTTTTCGATTGACGTTATTGTAAACAATCCATTTTTCATCTTCAGTTATGATTTGTTTTAAAAACGGATCGAATTCATTGCGCTTAAGGTGCATATCACAAGCGTTGATTCGGTTTGTTAAATGAAATTCTTTCAATTCATGTGGTACCCAAATATCAAGTTTTTTTACGAGTCCAAGACTTTTTATGTGATAATGAACGGCTGACTTTGGTATATTTAATTTCTCTCCTATCTCACGCTCAGTTACATGACGATCCGATTCGATTAAAGCCTTGATATCGTCATCGTCAACTTCACTTGGCCGACCTGAACGTGGCTCATCTTTAAGTGAAAAATCTCCAGAACGGAATTTGCAAAACCAATTTTGACACTGTCTTTCTTTTAAGGCTTTATCACCATACACATCTCGTAACTTTTTAGTAACCTGCTCCGCGTTTTTTCCTTTACGGAAATAATAAAGTAAAATATGACGAAAATGCTCTTTTGTGGGCTTCATATTAAAATTGACGCCAAACAAACAAATGTAAACAAAATTTCGCGCACTTTTTTTCTAAAGCAAGCTAAAAGTGACAGCTAATAACTGACAAAAGAAAGAATGCAATTACAGAGTCACCGCAGTTCAAAAAAATTGTCAAAGCCGACTATATGAAAAATCCGCAATTACTTTTTGGGCAACCCAATACATTTTTTCGCGGGTTTAATTGGAAATCGCTACATTGAGCTGTAACACAGACATACAAATATTCATAATAATTTCTTTTATTCAATAAAGTCAATAAGTATTTGCGCATAATTGTGTTTTAATAATAATATTTAGTTTTCATTTAATAATAATAAAATTTTCATATAATTGGCATAAAGACAAAGGATGCATTTGCGTGGTTGCTGGTGGTTGGTGGTGGTGGTGGATGAATATTGATGGAGGTTGATGGAGTTGAGGTTGAGGTTGAGGTTTAGGTTGATGTTAGACAAAGGACATTTGGACCAGTGATAAAGAGCATATTTATTTGTTAAACCAATTGTTTATTTAAATGGCCGCTGGTCAAATATGTAAAATCATTCGATTCGTGGTGACTTAGAGATGGGAAAAGCAATACAGGCGCAACATATTCGGGACTGAAGAAAAAGTGCCAACACTAGTTTTGGACATTACAGAGTAGTAAGAGTTGTATTCCTGCCCAAAGCAGGGAAGATGCCCTGACTCCAAAGAGCATCCAAAGGTTTACTGCAAAATCAGTTTGATATCATTTCTCTTAAAAATATTCGAGCGTTCGTCTAGTGGACATCTAGCAAACATTAGATAAGAGTCTACTCTCAAAAGCACATCACGCCCACACAGAGCGCATATCTGTAGACGCAGCCCTACAAGATGTAGGAAGGAATATATCAATCAGCATTCGGAATGGATAAATTCGTTAAGCGTTATTGGATGGGTTACAATCGACAGAAGGAAATCTTACTTGCACAAAACCCTTTCTAATCTGTAGAAAAATGTATGGCTAAGTCGAACTAAACATATATACATATGGTTTTAAAATGAGCTGGGGAGTGAAGGCTGCTGCACGCTGAGAAAGTCAGAAAGTACCCATAAAAGTCTTACTTCTATTCAATACAAAGTAGGCAGGGATTGCACATCGTAAAGAAACCATCAAAGGATTAGCGAAAGAGAGAGAGAGAGAGAGACAATAGTCCATGAACGGGCTAAAGAGGAAATACTGTGAAAAAGTCGTCGTAGTGCTATTCAGGAGAATAAAGCATATTCATAACACGCTGACAATATACCTAGATCAGGCTAGGAAGCTTTGAGAACAGACCAAATGCCGCATAATAGTAACAGCTATTTGGAGAATTTATGATACAAATCTTACTAGATTTCTACTAGCATCAAAGGGGACACACCACAAATTACTGGCTATTAGGGCACTTAACAGAGCAGCGCGTGCTGGCGTCGCTCGCCTTCAAGACCTGACTGAGGACAACAAATGCAGGGAATGCAGGGAAGGGTTGGAGACAATATCATACATAAGGAGTAAGGGAGACTCTCTAACGAGTAGTTGAGTTCAACATAACTAAAAATTATGAATTTTTCATTACTACTTTTAGATAGATTCCAACTCTTTTCAAGCATTTTTCATAGTTTATGCTCTCTTTCCTTGAGTTCGGTGGAAAAATTAGATCAAGTAAAAATCCATTATTTTTGCAATAGATGTATTCTATAAGTGCGATGGGATTACGTTAGATAACCTTAGAAAGCGAATATTTTGTACTAAAAAGATTCCAAATGGCGTTTTGATCACTTACCCCAGTAGTGTGTGAGCGTAAGAGTATATCCAAGATGCACACCAGCAAAGTGTAATTACTCTACGTCCTACAATTTTTCTACGATAAAGGCAAAAAACGACCATTTGAAGGAAGCAGAAACGCTCAGCTTTGGATAACAGGAGGGAAATGTGTTTCACCAAGACAACGCCAGACCACACACATCGATAGTGACTCGCCAGAAGCTACAGGAGCTTGATTGGGAGATTCTTTTGCATTCACGTTATAGTCCGGCCCTCGCATTAAGTGATTTCTATCTGTTCCTATCCATGGCGAATGATTTGCTGCTGAAGAATTGGACTCAAGAGAAGAATGTGAAAATCGACTGTACCAATTTTTTGCTAACAGGGACAACAGTTTTGGATTTAATATGATTTGTTTTAAATGTGTTCAATGTGCCGAGTAAGATGCACCAGAGCCAGAAGTTTTCAATGATTTTCTTCGCTCTGGTGTTAGATCATGGAACTGTCGTTTTAAGTCGGAATTGAGTTGACTTTCTTACTTTGAATGGACAACACGGGCCGCTAGCAGTATGCTTCTTGGTGTTTGGGAGTTGCTGTAGTTACTCATATGCCCTGCCCAGTATCAATGCGGTAACCATTTATTTTTGAGCGGAGGATTTTCTGAGTTAGGCATAGCAAGAAGTGTCACTCAGTTTGAGCCCTTAAAATCTCAGGATCTAGTGACATTGTAAAGAGGGGGTTTGAATTGAGTACCGCTTCGATACGTCTTAGCAATACCGATTTTACTGAAATGAGTTGTGCAGCTAGACTTTGGTTTTTGGTTAATCGATTGGTAGTCGAGATTTTCAACAGGAATAGACCGGCAAAATCGAATGAAACCATCGGAAAATACGTGATTTAATTTTCTACCGAAGTCAGGGATTCAGCTGCTTTTCAGCATGCAGTAAGGTTGAGTGTGGGATCTCGAAGAGAAGGTAGAAAAATCGTGATTTATCAGATTCCATTCATCAAACTCGTATATAGCTGAGGCCTGCATGGGTGAATCGTGTGCTGGTACAGATTTATTCAGCGATAGTTTTTCCAAAATTATATTTATTGAGTGTCTGAAATGAAATGCATTTTTGTGTGTTTAATATCGTTTACGAGCTTACTGTACAACACCGAGTGGATGCGCTGTCACACTGAGAGCAGCGAAAAGGCATGAGAAAAGGTCATGGAATGCTTCAATTTGTCTTTGCTCATGGAGATATGAGTGGGTTAGTGTAAGAGAGGATGGCTTAGGTAACGAGTTATAGAGATTAGCTGCTGAAATGTCGCCACGTAGCATTTTTGACGATTTTCTGGCTATCTGATTTGAGCTGTCCAATTCGCTAAGTTTTCAATGTGAATGCGGGGTTTTCCAAGACGATGGAACAATTAACCAAGGCCCTGGCAGCCAGTGCCTCAGTTTGTAAGTTGAATAATTATTAATAATTGTGTCTCTTTTAAATAAATAAAAAAAAAATAATTTTGTAAAAAAATCTGCACCATTTCGTTTCGGCTTTGGGAGAGAGATAGTTTGTGAGAGACTACATGCTTGCGGCGTAAAAGCAGCTCCTATTCGAGCTATCGAAGGCGGCTTTAAAATAGACGAAGAGGTGGTGTATGTTGGTTCTTTTTTCAGGGCTTATCCCATGATAATTGGCGCGAACTGTGGGACTCAAGCATAAGTAAATGTCCTTTTCGGGATCGT
This sequence comes from Ceratitis rosa, assembly GCA_037013455.1. NCBI lineage: Eukaryota > Metazoa > Arthropoda > Insecta > Diptera > Tephritidae > Ceratitis > Ceratitis rosa. The sequence continues at coordinate 2,609,685 of JAWMAG010000002.1, read as the reverse complement.
CAGAAAACCGTAACACTCAAGCTGAGCTCTTTGGGCGAAGTATATATGAATTTCTTGAATTGAAGAAAGAATATTCCAGAATGCATTCCAATAATGAGTTAAATCTGCCTTACGAGAGAGAAAAATGAGAATATCTATCATTTCGTGGCAATGTTTGAGACAAGGATGGGATCTAAGTATGAGTAAGTAATAAATTTCTCACCTTCTCGACACCTACAAATGTTCTACAACTACACATACACAACATCCCGATACTAGAAATACCGAAATTTGAAAAAAATTTCCTTATTATTCAGATAGAAAATTTACACAACACTAATGCAACAACACTTTTTATAATGATTTCTAAATGCCAAGCAAAACAAAAACATCAAAAAAAAATTCAAAATTTTAGCAAACGCTTCAAATTTTTTGATTAGCTGCAAGCGTTGTATTTACAAACCAAATGCGTGAGTATATGCATTATGCATAGGAAATACCAAATAATTGGAAATTACTGTAAATTTGTATGTGCTTGTGTGTGTGTGTGTGTGTATGTGTCGCCTACACGTATAACTGACCAAACAAATATTGACTTTTTGCTGGGCGATAAAATAATAAGGCTATTATTCGATTATTTGTATAGTCCATTGACGTAATCATATACTCATATATAAACGTGTATGTAAATGTGTAACATAGAAACCTAACATATATGTACGTATGTATTGCTGCACGACCGCCCGCAACTACCACAACGCTGATATGTATACATATGTATATGCATTCCAACTAAATAATTTCAACACTAAATATTCGTACATACTCGTATCTGTACATATTTTTAAACATAAATACTTTGCTTCATGTATAAAACTTTTCGCATATTTAATTTTTCATTAACTCAACTCAAATTTGAAAATCTATTTAATTATTCGCATTGACATTGTCAAATGAGCCAATTAAAAATTCAATATCCCATCTAATGAAGAGAAAAGTTCCTGCCTGTCTATAGTATGTATGTAATGTAAAGCATTTGAACGACATATATACTAACCATGTTGGATTTTAAACGAAATGTTTGCAAATTTAAAAATCCTAAGTTTTCTATGCTTGACATTTACCAATTTTTTCTCATTGAATTAAACAAAATAACAACATAACGAAATAATTGTTTTATTTAAATCTAACTTTATTTTTATTCGAATTATTTCACTTTATTTTATAACTATTAATTTAATTATTTTTTATATTATCTTATTTTATTGTTATTATTTTAATTTATTTTATTTTATTTTTATATATATAATTTATATATAATTTTATATTTTATTTATATTTTTTTTTTAATTTAATTAATTTATTTTATTTTATTTTATTTTATTTTATTTTATTTTATTTTATTTTATTTTATTTTATTTTATTTTATTTTATTTTATTTTATTTTATTTTATTTTATTTTATTTTATTTTATTTTATTTTATTTTATTTTATTTTATTTTATTTTATTTTATTTTATTTTATTTTATTTTATTTTATTTTATTTTATTTTATTTTATTTTATTTTATTTTATTTTATTTTTATTATATTTCATTTTATTTTATTTTATTTTATTTTATATTATTCTATTTAATTTTTTTTTATTATATTTTATTTCATTTCATTTCATTTTATTTTATTTTAGGTTATTTTTCTTTGATTTATTTTATTTTACATATTTTTTTACTACTTTTCGAAATCACCCATTTCTGAGGGCGCCCAAGAAAGTGTGAACCAAATCTTGTCAAAATATTCTGTACACTTTACTACGATACGAGTATGCGCCATGCTTTTTTTTAATTTTTTTTTTCAAAATATCTCCGATTAAATGAACATGAATCAGCTTTTATGTTATCTTTCCTATAAGCTAAGCTATACAATTTCTGCATTCCCTTTAGCCACGGTCTTATCAGCTTCCCGTTACTTCTAAGCTCACAATTTATTTAAATATATTGTTGAGAAAAAAAAACACTGATTAATGTTTAAAATTACCCAAACAGAGACCAAAAACATAAGGCAGTATTCAATTTTTTTCAAGAAATATAAAAGGGGAAAACAAAAAATTTAATTTTGATGGTATTTAAGAGCCGCATTATGCCACAGTTGCTTTAGTATCGTTCGGACTTACCGCAAATACGGGTTTAAGCTCTACACAGAGTATTTGAATGAAAATGTGCTTTAATGTAAAATCTATTTTTTTAACTGTATGCCTTTACGGTAGCGTCTTAACGGAAACTTTGAAAACCTCATGCAATGGTGAGTCTTTTCGCTGCATCCATCACAATTCTCGCTTTGTCTAACAAAAATTATTTTTTCAAACAATTTACAGACAGCAACAAGAATGATACTGAAACTTTCAAACAAGTTGGCGGTAGTTATTATTTAATAAATACAGAAGAGAAGGTAAGATTTTTTTATAATCAACAAGCTGTACCCTGCAACGCTACGCTGTACACCATGGCCATGCTCGGCCAACCCTCCAACATTCAGCATACAATTGTCCATGGGCGAAGCAATATCTGAATGTAGACCACACATTTCCAAAGATTAACACTGAATTGATGTTGATAGTAATTTCAAAGGCTAGACAAACGGGGAACTGTAGTCGCTTGAACTGTATTTGTATGTTTGGGAATATTCCGTGAATCAATTCTTCTTTAGATGTCACTAAATAACAGAAATTCTCGTCCGGTGTATCATTTTGCAACGTTGAGTATGACAGGCAGTGCGATTCTTTACAAACTAACGTAAGAATAATACATACAGTGGCGGACTAAAGTCTACATACGATCCATTTTTTGGGAATTCAACCCGTCCTATAGCTTTCACAGGAAAAATAATGATGCAGTTTTGTTTTAAATTCAAGTATATAACAAAAACTAAAATTTCTCATTTATTCAACATTAACTTTAAGCATATTAATTTTAATAACTAAGTTAATATTTTGTTGGGCCACCATGCGCATCGATCACCGCTTGCAAGCGTCTAACATTGAAAAAAACCAAATTTTCCAGCTCTTCTCCTGTAATGTTTTGCCACTCTTCTTGAAGTTTCTCTCTGAGCTTTGATGCATTACTTATAGGGTGTTTTCGAATTTTCCGCTCCAATATTTTCCATACGTGCTATGTAATATTCAATTCCGGGCTTTGTGGTGATGAGTGCAACTGCCGCGGAGCATAATACAGCAGCCAATCCTTTACAATTTGCGCTGTGTGCTTAGGATCATTATCCTGTAGAAAGATCCAGCTCGAGCCAAGGCACAGTTTGTCCACAGATAGCTTCAAATTATTTTCCAATATGGTCTTATACTCGAAGCGATCCATATTTCCTTCAATAAAGACCAATTTACCCACTCCAGACGCTGCAACTGCTCTCCAATCCATGACACTCCCACCACCATGCTTTAAGGTCGAAATAAGGTGCCTGGGATCCATGGCAGTAATGGGTTTTCTCCAAACTTTTGCTCTGCCATCGCATCCAAATATGTTATATTTTGACTCATCCGTAAATAGCACGCTTTTCCAGAACTCATGATCCTTCTTTAGATGCTTTTTAGCGAAATCCAACCGATGTGCGCGGATTTTCTCGCTTATGAGAGGCTTCTTGCGAGGAGTTCTGCTGTAGAATCCTTCGTTGTTAAAAGTTCTTGTTATTGTGCGTAAGTGCACAACAATTTGGGATCATTCAGCTAGCTTCTGGGCCAAATTGGTAGCATGTACCTTGGAATTTTGGCTTACTTTATTACGGATGAAAGAGATGTCCCTATGGGTAAGCTTCTTTGGATGGCTACTTCGCGGCTTACTCTCGAACGAGCCCGATTCTGCAAAGTTTTTATAAATTGTTTGCACCGTCGCTTTTCTTAAATTTAACAATTTAGCTATTTCGCCGAACGTTTTCTTATCATTTCTGTGTTTTATAACCAATTTTCGAACAGCCACCGGGATTTCCGTTCCTGACGACATTTTCGCGATTGTATTTCTTTTTTCAAATGATGGAAAACAATAAAGATAAAGCCAAATACCAAGAAAAGTATAGAAAGAAAAAAAAAACGGTACTTGACCGCTGAAAACAATAGCTGAAGTAATAAACGAAACAAATTAATGAAACGTATGTTCACTTTTGTCAACGGCTTTTTTGAGTTTTTTGTTAATAACATTGAAAGTTAATGTTGAACAAATATGAAATTTTCGGTTTTGTCTTACAATTAAATTCAAAGCAAGACTACATCAACACTTTTCCTGTAAAAACTATGGGACGGTAGGGATCCCAAAAAAAGGGGTCGTATGTAGACTTTAGTCCGCCACTGTATATTTATATTATATTCTAAGAAAAATGGCAAATTTTGAGCTAAATGGTCGGATGTTTATTTCGATGTAAAGAGGAAGATTTGCCATGAATAATGAAAAAATATCAGCCTAATGGCCGCCCTGAGTTCTTGTGTTAACTGAACTTTATAAGCCTTAAAACCCAAGTTGCTGTAATGACGTTTGCAAAATGCCCAACTGCAAAGAACGGTTAACCACCTATGTACCGAATTTCAAGTAAATCGAACCTGGTACACATTTTTTCTTTTCGTTTAAACCTTCCCAGGAATCATCAAACCACCCTGACTAAATTTCAAGCCCATCGGCCGGTATTACTCTTTTTTTTTTTTTTTTTTTTTTTTTGAGAATACTGGATTTTTACAAGCGGACATTCGAATTTTATATACCATATAAGTTAATCATATAAATTTTAAAGAAAACCAAATCAACATTTGCAATTTCAGATGAATTGGTTTGAGGCCACACTCTATTGCCACGCCCGTGATAGTGATTTAGTAACCATCAATACGGAGGAGGAAATGTTTTCATTAACATTGTATTTAAGTCTGAAAAATCATCTTGGAAAAAGCTTTTGGATCAGCGCTAGCGATTTAGCAGAGGAAGGCAAATTCATGTCGTACAGTGATGGGCGTCCGATGGAGTACATGCAATGGTCAGATGGGCAACCAAATGATTGGAAACGCGATGAAGATTGTGCAGAGCTGTGGACTGTCGATGATGTATTCTTTATGAATGATAATATCTGTACCGCCAAGGATTTTGTTATTTGTGAAAAGCGACGGAAAATAAGTAAATTTCCTGAAGAAGGAATTCTTTTTGGTTGTGACGTAAGGAAAACTACTGACACATTAGAGAAAGCAATGATTAATTTGGACTGCAGGGAGTAGTGGAAAGAATAAAAATAAATATATATACTATTAAATATATAAATATATCTATGTTTTACTTTTTACTCAGTTCAAAGAAGCACTTGGTAGTAAGAGAAATTTTGCGATGAATTTCAAAGCTGACATTATTACACTGAATAATGAATCAACAGATTACATGGCTGATGTTGGCGATGGTACAACACTCGCCTATTAAGTCAGGATCCGTTGGATCGATATCTGTCAGAAGAAGTCTGATAAGGAGATGTGGTGATCTCTGAAACTGCTGTCACTTCTACCATTTTTCTTTAATGTAATATTCGATTCATACAAACAAACCAGACCTTTATCTCACTAAAAACTTTAATTTAATTTAATGTAGTTTTATTTTCTCTATTTTATTTTATTTCATCTTAATTTATTTAATTTATATTACTTTTGTTGTAATTTATTTTATTTTATTTTAAATTATTCTATTTTGCTTTATATTATTTCTTAGTTTATGTTAGTTTATTGTATAAAGCTTATATTATTTTATATTGTTTTATATTTTATTTTATTGTATTTTATTTTATTTTGTTTTAGTTTATTTTATTTTATTTTATTTTATTTTATTTTATTTGGTTTTATTTGATTTTATTTTATTTTATTTTATTTTGTTTTATTTTATTTTATTTTATTTTATTTTATTTTATTTGATTTTATTTTATTTTATTTTATTTTATTTTATTTTATTTTATTTTATTTTATTTTATTTTATTTTATTTTATTTTATTTTATTTTATTTTATTTTATTTTTTTTTATTTTATTTTATTTTATTTTATTTTATTTTATTTTATTTTATTTTATTTTATTTTATTTTATTTTATTTTATTTTATTTTATTTTATTTGATTTTATTTTAATTTATTGTATTTTATTTTATTTTATTTTATTTTATTTTATTTTATTTTATTTTATTTTATTTTATTTTATTTTATTTTATTTTAATTTATTTCCTTTTCTTCTATATTATTTCTCATTTTGTGTTATTTTATTGTATATAATTTATTTTAATTTAATGTAGTTTTTTTATTTTATTTTATATTATGAAATATTAATTATTAAATATTTGATTATGTAATGTAATTTAGTTCGGTTTTTTATTTTACTTTATTTTTTTTTATTCTATTTTATATAACTTTATTTAATTTTTTTATTAATTTGGCTAATTTTACTTCCCTTTATAATATATATATATTTATTTAAGTATTTCATTACCTCATTTTTATTTGTTTGTGCAATAAATTTCAAAATCTCTTTTACAAGATTTCTTATTACTCTCTATAATTAAGAACATTTTTAGATTTCGATGTTGTTTCAAAAGCCTCCAACAATACTTGTTTTGATATGGTAACCATGCAGTTGTCGTTATCGCATCCCATCGCTTGTTGTTGTTGTTGTTCACAAATAGCATACATCGTATCATTACATGATAAATCATTCATATAGAATTTCTCTTTATAACCACGAATATGTATGCAATCTTCATTTTTGTAATTATCCGGGTTGTAAAAAAAATTGGTGTAAGTCAATTTTCGTCCCTGACTGAGCGACATATATTCCCCCTCCTCCACCAAATCATTGCCGCTGGTCCAGAAATATTTGTCAGCATAGCCATTTGCTCTTAGGTAATCTGATAAATCATTCATTTCAATATCCGATTCGATTGTCACCAAATCAGCATTATAGGTACGACAGAGATGTGCAGCGTGAAGCCAGTTTAACTAAAAATTATTATTTTTTGAATTAGTATTTAATAAATAGTAATTAATAACAGTCATAATTATATATATATTTTTTTTTTATATTTTCTAGTATTGTTACCTCTTTATTGTTATAAATAATATAGAGCTTACGACCAATTTTGACAAAAGGAGTTCCTGTTAAAGCATTTTGAAAAATTAAAATTGATATGAATGCAGAAATTAATATTTCTCTCTAAATTATGTGACTCACCCAAACTCAGGGCATGCAAAGACCCTGCGAAAATACTGATAAAACACAAAAAGATAATATATTTATTAAATTACATTTTTTGCTTTTTAATCGCTTCTTGTTTTTTGAATTAAGCGCAGTTGTGAAAGCGTGTGTTCGCTCGGTGCCTGTTGGATAATAACTAACAAAGTATTGCATTTCAAGTATAATTATTGCAATCTAAAGGCACATAAATGTATATGTATGTATTTAATTATTTATTTTTATAAGAATTCTTTTACAAATTCAGCGGTTTTCTTGCTTTTAAGCAAGAACTCTGGACTCCGTCTGAAAAACAAAAACCTCATCACCAAGACCTTTTGCAGAGCGCATCTTACTAAAGCCGAGCCGAGCGCAAAGCTGATTCTTATCGGAAACTGATTGAAGCTAGTGTAACAGAGTGGATTTCACGTTTCCTTTAATTTTATTCAATTATCCGTGCTTATGAGAACGTCAGTAAAAAATAAGTTTCGTCAAATAAAAAATATTTAGCATCAAGCTCTGTAGAAAGAGAAGATCTGCTAAGATTTTTTGAGTATACATATGTACTTAAAATCCCGGGCCAGGCCAGTTATTATAAACGACTGAGTAATACAATTCAACTTCAGCACGAAACAGCACTAAAAAAGTTCAAAATTGGACATCTCTTATTCTTCAGTATTGCAGTCGGCACGTCTTCGCTTGGCTTCCAGCGTGCACTCTGCAAAGGTTTAATGACCGTCTACTTTTGGAGTGTTGTCACGATTGAACACCTACCATAGAGACGTGCTCAATTTCCGGTGTATTTTCAAGATTAACTCCGTCGATACCACAGCCACCCTTCCCCTGACAAAGACATAACTTGGATTTTTACCAAAGATCCAAAAGGCTCGCTGTCATTTAGCGGATTGGTGTAACGGCTTTAATAGGGTTGATTGCCAGTCTAAATACCAAATATTGGAATAAGGCCACTAATACCGTCACCTAACACCCCTTCCTTCGAAGTCTGCTGCTCAGACGACACACTATTTAAGGGTCAACCAATATCTGTGATGATTTAGTTCAAGAGAGTATGTTTCTGCGTACTACCTTTGCTCCCTCCCAAAACTTCCAACAGTCCCGTTTCTTTTCCGGTCTACTGATCCTGCAGCCTTTGCAGCAAACGTTGGAAAATGATGTAACCTCTTCAGAAAAAGGTAAAAGGTGTCTTATAACCTTAAGAAACTGAGTCTTATAACTAGAAAATTCCATTACAAGATGCAACAACTTATAGAAGGATTTAAATCCGCGTCATACTCATTTAGAAATCAATTATGTGATCAAGTGACCGATGTACAGAGTGCAGTGTGTAAAAGCTGCTTTCGACAGTACGAAAAGAAACACCAAAAACTCCATCGGGGCTTGAAAAGATCTCTTCGAATCGTTCGATACCAAACGAGGTTTCAAACAATGTGGAAATAATTAATATGAGTTGCAGAGCTGAATAGAAATTACATAATCTTCTCTGGCCTCTACAACCGCGTCGTAAGTTATTCTTTCTTACGACGAATGTATCTGGTAAGTAAACGAGGACAAGTCAAATTATCCCCTGTGATGAAGAAAACAGTCATTGCACACGTCAATCGGCTCACACTGCTAACAGTCATAATTTTTAATGTCGTAGATAACTTCATCTATCTAGGAACCAGCATTAACACTAATAGTAATGTCAGCCTTGAAATCCAAAGCTGAATCCCTTTTGCTAACAAGTGCTACTATGGAATGGGTAGGTAATTGTATAGTAAAGTCCTCTATCGGCGAACAAAAACGAAACTCTGAAAGTCCTCTATCATTCCCGCTCTGCCATATGGCGCAGAAGCGAGGACGATATCGACAGCCGATGGGGTGTGCTTGAGAGTCTTTGAGAGAAAAGTTCTGCGAACGATTTATGGTCCTTTGCGCTTTGGCAACGGCGAATACTGCAGGTGATGGAACAATGAGCTGTACAAGTTCTATGTGGATATGCTGGCTAGGTCATGTCATCCGAACGGATGAAAGCATTTCAGCTTTGAAAGTATTCGATGCACTACACGCTGGTGGAAGCAAAGGAAAGAGGAAGGAAGGATCAGGTGAAGAGCGATCTGGTTTCACTGGACATTTTCAACTGGCGCCAAATCAGCGAAAAGAAGAAATTAATGGCGAGCTATTATTGATTCGGCTATAATCACGTAAGCGGTGCCTACGCCAATAAAGAAGAAGAAGAAGTTAGCTATAAGAAAGTTTCTCCACCCAGTCCATTGTCTTAGGAAATACCTATACACATGCATGTACATATGTATGTAATAATAGAACTGCTGATATGCATGTGTATATGTACGTGTATGTATATATATACGAATGCAATAAGCAGTAATTTATTAAATCTTTCTGCTCATTAAACTGCAAGTAGCATTAACATATGTATTTACATACAACTAAATATAAACGAAAGTATGTATGTATACCTATATAGTGTAAGTAGGAATTTTCTACAAAATTAGAGACTCAACTTTCTACTAACAAATTTAATTGCATAACTGTAAAATATGCATATAAGCGCATTTGTATATCTGTATGTTAACATAAGTAATATTATGTATAGGTATGTATGTATGTGTTTATTAAGGAATATAGCACATAAGTGCATGCCAAATATGTATGTTTATGAGTGCATAAATGGAACATTTATGAACCATGTTAATCTAACTCAATAACTAATGTTCACTGCACTCATCTCTCTCACACTCTATCTCTTCCTCTCGCTCTCGGTGTATTTAATACTTACTCTTGAAATCCATGCACTCGAAAGTTTAATATGTGAAAGCTTCAATGCACATTTCCAAACCAAATCAAATGAATTCCTTACGCACGTGCTGAGCTAAAATATAATACAACAGATGGACGTAAACAAACATACACACATCCATATACCATATACATACATAGATACATATACAAGCTCATATGCTTATGAAGTATATTTTAAGGGAAAATTTTCATTATTTATCCGCTTCGATGTACAGTAATTAGAAACGGAAGCATACACTCGTGCATACATACATACATATATACCATACATATACAATATATACATATATACATATGTAATGTATGTATTTCTACTTGCATATTTATGTTGAAGCTTTTGTTGTTGCCATTGTTGTTGTTGTTGGTTTTTATTGTTGTTGCTGCTGCTGCTGCTGTTTTGTTGTTGTTGTTGTTGTTGTTGTTTTTGTTGTTGTTGTTGTTGTTGTTGTTGTTGTTGTTGTTGTTAGCAGACAGACATTTTAGCTAACCAAGCTTGCTAAGTCTATGTAGTCATAAAGTCAACTCAGAGCAGAGGGTTGACTGCACTTTAAACCGTTACAATGTACACGTATGCAACATTGAACTGTATGAAACAACAAAAGATTACCGTTACAGCCCCTGGTGCTACAGACGCACGACCGACGGACAGTTGCAGTTGTGTGTGGTAATGGCAATGATAGCCTTGGCACTTTAGCAGTGGTAGCAACAACAACAACAACAACAACAACAACAACAACCTTAACTGACAAGTGGTTGGGGTAATTTGCATAAACAATAAATGTATGCCGTGGTAGAGGAGATGGAGATGGAGAGAGAGAGACGATTAATAATAAGAAGAAGAGGAAGGAGAAGCAAAAGTGGTGGAGTAGGAAGATGAAGAAGAAATAGGGTAAGGACTTAAGAATGACTAAGCAAAGATTTAAGGAAAGGCTTGATGCACTAATTGATGAAGGCGGAAAAGGAAGGAGAAGAAGATGAAGAAATAGAAGTAGGAAGAACTAAATAGAGGCCGGCATATGCAGAGCTAGAAATTTTAAGGGAGTAGCCAGTAGATGAGCTGATGACTTTTCTATGGTCTAACGAGCTGGCCTTGCCACATACACACACACACTGCTCAATTTACCGCAATAACTGAGAGCATTGCACATATACACACATACATATACTTATGTATGTATATGCTTGTCAAAATTAATTTTTGAGTGTAAGCGGCAATAAAATACCTACAAACCTACAATTTAATCTAATTTTATATAATATGCATATGTATGAGTGGGCTTATGTTGCATGTACATAGTATGTACTCGTATATTTTAACCAGTGGTAAGAAGGAGTTTGAAGGATAATCATGCTACACACGTTTAAATAAACATCTTCCCTTGCAATAAAGTTGATTTCATTTGAAAATGGTGTGTGTGTGTGTGTGTGTGTGTGTGGAAGGGATTCAAATATATTGTTGTTGTTTTTATTATTATTTTTTTCTTTTGCCCATAAATTCCTCTCGCCGCAAAGGGCTGTTGACAATTGAGGTGAGTACATGCGAGATTACGCATACGGAAAGTAAATTGCGTTGCGGTGGCGAGGATCAAGCTGAGCAACAGTTCGAGTTACCGTATGGCAGTGGAGGAAAGTGAAGGAGCATTCGCAGTGGGTATACTCGAGAAATAACTCAAATGCATGTATGCATGTAGAAAAGTTAATTCCCTGTAGGTAAATTTAAATAATTTAATTACAAGAAGTCGAAAGCCGAACTTTTGTTCTTCGCATCTCCCTTATATTTCTCTCTCTCTCTCTCTCTCTCTCTCTCTCTCTCTCTCTCTCTCTCTCTCTAGGTCTAGTGTGTGTTGCGTTTGCTTTGAGCTGATATTTCCGTTATGCTTTTGATCAACTAGTGGCAGGAACAAGCTATCCGAGTGATTTAAAAAGAGAGCTCATGGATCCACATCTTAAGATTCACTTCAAAATTTTGACAGTAAATAAGAGAACCAAAGTTATTGAAACGACTTAAACAGAAGTAAGCCGAGCAATCAAATAAATCCGTGCCCCAGAGGCATAAACACATCTTTAGCATGCTCCTCCATTATCAATTTCCACAACGCTCTCTGGTTCCTAACATTCGAAATCTAAAAAGCATCATTCCTACTAGGTCAATACATACACACATATGTATGGGTGGGCGTATGCGCTGTCATGCTAATCAAATCCACTGATTGCTCAAATAAACGAACGAATGAATTGTAGACTGACAAGCACATTTCAAGTAGAATGACGTTTGGTATATTAAAAAGTTGCCGCCAGCATGGTAATGAGCCGCAGGACGCATGCCGCAAAAACAGTGAAGTTAAAGTATAGAGATTGAGGGATTTTCTTTCAAGGCATATGTATATATATTTAGTTTTATTAATTTTGTTACTGACTGCGTCCAGAGATTTGAAGTTGCAGCGAAGCAATTAAAACTTGAAGGGTTGGCGTAGCTGCCGGTAAACTTAAACTTAAGGACACTGGTTTTGAGAATTTTAAAATAAAATCATTTACGACTTGATCAATATGAGTTCTATCAAAACAATAATTTAAATAAGTAATGAGAAAAAATTAAATTAAATTAAATTAAATTATAAAAATTTAATCATTAAATTAATATAATATTAAATTAAACAAATTAATATGAAATACAAAGAAAGAAAAATTCACAACATAAAAATAAAACAAGACAAAACATAAAATAATAATATAATAATAATAAGATAAAATAACATAAAATAACCTAATATAAATTTTAGTAAAGTAATTCAAAATAAAATAAAACAAAGAAACGTCAAAATATAAAATAATGTAAAGACACATAAAATAAAATAATCAAAATAAAATAAAATAAAATAATATTAAACAAATTAAATAATATAAAATTGAATAAACTAACTATAAACTAAATAAAAATAAATAAAAACAGGAATAAAACAAAACAAGGAATAAAATAAAAAAGATAAAATTAATTAAAATAAAATAATGTAGAATAAATCAAAATAAAACAATTAAAGTAAAAAAAATAAAATAATGTAGAGAAAAAAATAAAATAAATGAAAAAATAACAATAATAAAATAGAATATGTAATAAAATCAAAAATTATAAAAAATTAAAATAAAAAATAACAATAATAAAATAAAATATATAATATATTCAAAAATTATGAAAAATTAAATAAAATAAATATAAATTAAATAAAAATAACTAAAATAAATAGAAATTTTAATAAAATTAAACGAAAAATAAAATCAAATTAAATAATATTACCTAATTAAATTTAAGTAAAGTAAATCAAAATAAAATAATTTAAATCAAAAATAAAAATTTAATTAAGAATCAAAAACTAAATAGCAAATTTAAAAAAATAGAATAATATAAAAAATATAAAATTAAATAAAAAAAAATTTATTAATACAAATTAATTTTAAATAGAACGAAATAAAATTAAATGGAAAAAAATAAAATAAATTAAAAGATTAATTGAAAGAAAATAAGAAATAAAATAAAAAAAAAAATTAACTAAAAAAGTTCTTTAACTAAAACAAATTTAAAGAGAAAGTTTATAAAGTTTAATTCACACCATATAATATAATATACAAACATATTAAAATAAAGTAAGGTGAAGTAAAAAAATTAATAAAGTAAAAAAAAAGTTAAAATAAAATTAATTTGTATATAAAATAAAATTTTATTAATGGAAATTAAATGAAATAAAATAAAACAAAATATTAATAAATATTATTCAAAAAAGTAAGATAACATGAAAATAAATCTAATATATATTTAAAAAATCATGAAAAACTAAAAAAATTAAATAAAATAAAAAACAAATAGAATGAATTAAAAAAATTAAATACATAAATTATAAAAATAGGAATAAAATAAAATAAAGATTAACAAAATTAACGAAAAAAATTTAATTCTTTAATTAAAATAATTAAAATAAAAAAATTAAAAATAAATTGAAATAAAATACAAAAAAGGTAAGTTAAAATAAATAAAACCAAAAATAAAAAAGAAACATAATAGAAAAATCAAAAAAAAAAATATTATAAAAAAATGAAAAAAAAAACAAAATAAATTTAAAAAGTTTAAATTAAATTAAAAAAAAAAATAAAATAAATAAAATTAAATTAAATTACTTTAAATGAATTAAAATATAAAAAATATAATAAAATTGAATAATTAAAATATCTAAGTAAAGAAAACAAAGTAAATTAAAATAAATGAATAAAACAAATAAAATGTTATGAAATGTATTTAAATAAAATAAATTAAAATCAGTTAATATTAAAGAATAAAGTAATATTGTACAGAATGAATCAAAATAACTTTAATTTAAATTTTGTGAAATGAAATAACTGATTTTTAATAATATATAATAAATTATATAAAATAAAATAAGTTGAAAAAAATAAATATATGGAAAATTAAAATAAATAAAGAATAATACAGTCAAATTAATTAAATGACACATAAATATCTACGATTTGGTGATTGGAACTCAGTTTGAAAATTTTATGAAGAATCCTTATCAAATCCAACTTTTTAGCGCAACGGCGAACAGCTATTTAAGCATCTGCTTAACTTTAATCTCCTCCTCTCTTGACACTTTTCTGCGCGCCCAACTTTTCCCCAGCAATTTACACGAACAGCACTTTGGTAATATAAACTTTTCTTGCGTGTTTATTTGCCAATTCAGTTGGAAAGAAAGTTTTAGCCATTCCTGCCACGCTGGTGGATTCTAGCCCCGCCAACCATTATTAAGCTTGCAGCGACGCAGCGTGGCTTAACATTTCATATGACATAACGAAGACCACTTGACCCAACAAGGACATGAAAGGATGTCAACTAAAATGTTTGTATGCCGCATGGCTCAACTCGATTGCTGCATTTATTTTGCGATGCAATTATGTATTTGTGCGTATATACATACTCGTATATCTGTATATGTGTTCGCGCGCTTGAGTCACACTAATCTTTATTGCTCAGCTGTTTCTTGTTTCTTTTTTGTTTTTTTTTTTTGCTTTGCTCGCAATGTTTGCAAATTATTTCGATTCTTAGCGAATTATTGCTACTTTATAAATGTTTCAGTGTATGTGTGTGTGTGTGTGTGTGAGTTGAAGTGGAAAAGCGCAGCTTCATAAAATTGCAGATGTAATTATGAGACAAATAAGCAGGCAAGCTAAAGTGTCCTTCAAACAAAATCTCGCGCAAACAAACGTTGAAGTCGTCACAGTTCTCTCTATTACAACAAAACAGTCTTACATGTATATATATGTATGTACTCGTATGTACCTATGTATGTATTTACTAATTGCTCTGCATTATTTGCATATAATTTATTTTTGGCATTTAAAGTGGATTTTGTATTTCATAATAAATTTCCAAATATTATTTGTTGCTTCATTTTTAGCTGTATGTATGCGTATGTGTTTGTGTGTTTGTGTGTGTGTGTGGATTTAGGCAGCTGCTTCATTGCAGTTTTGAACTAATGACTTGAGTGGAAATGTAGGGCAATTATTTGACAAAATAAGGCAAAAGGCACTCGAATTGAGTTTTTAGTTAAAGAAAGAGTTAGGAATTATTTATGGCACATTTTCGAGAGCTGAGAGTTAAAAAAAAAATTCGAAAACGGTTAACGAACTCTTTGTAAGTCAAAGCAGGCAAGAAGAAGCATTCTGGAAAAAAAGTGCGAAAGGATATTAAAACTATTCCTAATTATTTTTAAAGGGTTCGATCAGTGTGACAGCAGCAAAGGGATTTTTGTTAATTAAAAAACACGTCACCATTGAATGTTTTAGAAAATCAAAATTATATTTGTCTACAATTAATAACTAAGGTATCTTTATATACTTTTTTTCAAACAGAAATCTTGAATTTTCGAAAAGATATGTGTCATCCCGCAGAGATCCGAAAAAACAAGTTTCCAATTTGTCATCCATTCTGCCTACAACAGGGTACCTGTAATGAAAAAAGACAACAAACCAAATGTTAAGAGGATTTTAGGAACTATAAAGTGACCCACCATTGAGGTAAAAAAATTAAATATAAATAAAAATGACGTCGTCTTGAAAAAAGTTATAATTTGGCGTAAAAATCTGACGGTATTTTCCAAGCCAATTGACAATGTTAATCCGACCGATATATCCAAGAGTCACTTTATGCCTGAAATCATGTGAATATTCGAGCAAAACGCATTGAAAAAAAAATCTTACACATAAATTTACATTGACTGATCTTACGTATTTTAAGATTACTCTTAAACTCTTACAATTCCGCATCTAGGGTCGAAGTATGCATTTTCGAAAGTATAATCTATCGAAGAATGTCAAAAAAAGTCGATATTTTGAAAGTGCCACCCTGGTCGAGCTTTCTCTTAGCACATCCAATCTAATCTTTTCTTACCCTCTTAAACAGAATACAGAACTAAGGAGTAACAGCTAGAACCTGAGTGGAACTCGACGATATGAAGATTCCATTTACCTTGTAAACGACAACAGGTTCTCTCAAATTGCTACCTGAGAACATTTGAGAAATAACTAAAATACGTTTTTGGTAGCAATTACTAGGGGTGTTAGTTGAAGTTTGCCGGTTTTACTAGTAGATGTCGCTAGCAATATGTATAAACTTCTATGATTTGGCATGTATGTAATTTTTTTCTATTGACATTAACCTACAAAAATACACAAGTCACATTCCGCCAAAATAATAGCGTCATATTTGTTTACCTCAGTGAATATGTCGAGTTTCGTTCCAAGTAAATCGCATTTGCGGCATTCGTTGCTTTTCTTATTTCATCAAAAGAAAAAAGCAGCTGAAGCTCACCGGTTACTGGTAGAAACTTATGGTGAACATGCTCCAGTGATTAGAACATGTGAGACATGGTTTCGTCAATTTAAAAGTGGAGATTTCGATTTGACAGACAATGAACATCCTGGTGCAGCGAAAACGTTCGAAGACGAGGAATTGCATGTTGATCCAACCCAATCGCAACAAAAATTGGCAGAAACACTACATGTGACTCGAGGAGCAATTTGCCAACGTTTAAAAGCCATGGGAAAGATCCAGAAGTATGGAAAATGGGTGCCACACCAGCTGAACGATAGACAAATGGAAAATCGGAAAACCGTTTGTGAAATGCTGCTTCAACGATTTAAAAGGAAATCTTTTCTGCATCGAATTGTCACGGAGGACGAAAAATGGATTTATTTTGAGAACTCGAAAAGAAAAAAATCATGGCTTTCCCCTGGTGAAGCTGGCCCATCGACTGCAAGGCCAAATCGCTTTGGTCGTAAGACAATGCTCTGTGTTTAGTGGGACTAGTGTGGTGTGGTGTTCTACGAGTTGTTAAAGCCTGGTGAAACGGTGAACACGGATCGCTACCGACAACAGTGCAGTGCTTCGCTAATTTTGAAAAAGTCGAAAAATGGCTCGTCAAATGGTTTGCCTCGAAAGAGAAAAAGTTTTTTTGGAATGGTATCCATAATTTGCTTGAGAGTTAGGCGAAATGTGTAGAAACCAATGGTCCATACTTTGACTAAAAAAATTTTGAGATTCCTCCGAAAATTAAGTATTTCCTTTATCGAAATTTTTCAATTTCAACTAACACACCTGGTAAAACACTTTCAAGATAATAAGCCACATTGGCTTTATGAAAACTGTTATGGAAAATCTTTCGGCGGCGGATCGAAAAACCATTCTTATCCAGTCTCAAATTATCGGTAGGGCATGCTATTAAGTATAAGTTATATTAACTTACTTGACTATTCTCCAGATACCGTGACTCTTTTACTTTCAAATTCCCTTTCTTTCCAGGAGACACTTCTAGCTGTGACCATAAAACAAACTCCTTGAGGATTGTTTGACTTCGATTTTAATGCAAATCGAAAGCACAGAGTGAAATACCGCATGCGGATCTTCTTTAGAATATAACTTAGAATATATTTAAATATTTTTTATATCAGTAATGGAGTATTTTATTCGCTGAGTCTTATAGTGCACGTTTTCCATTTACAATCGTTGCACACATAGACATATTTTATTTACAGTATAGATTATGCACTAAAATGGAATTGAAAGGAAGATACACTCAACTCTTTAGTGTGGAACGTGTTATTGTAAAATCAAAAACGTGCAATTCAAACAGAGTTTGTTCGCAGAGAATGCATGTATGCAAGTGTCTACCTACGTGAGCTTAAGAATATGCATGCCTAGACACATAATTTATATAAAAAGAGCATGCAGTTCAGCTGATAGTTTTGAGAAAAAACTCACGCCATAAATAATAAATCAAATCAGCAAGAGGACACAAACTTTGATACAAAACAAAAGCGAACCATTTAATGAAAGGATATTAAATAAAAAATGACAACAAATCAAAGGAATATAGAGAAAAATCAGCAGGGATCGACATATGTAGGTGCAGATATTGCGAAGCTTTCTGATCGATAATGGACAGAATCTGACCCATAAACCAGAAACTCAGTATGAGCACTCACATGGGGTAAAATTTCTTATATCGATTGCCATCTGGAAACTGATTATTTTGTGGTAAAGTTTGAAATTTTTGATGTTATACATACTCAGAGTGTTTTGAAATACGAGCGCTATTTGTTAAATATACAACTTGACCAAAATTATTATTTCGCGTCGTGTTCATCTGACCATGCTTTAGCCGAACGAATGTGCCAAAAGTGGTTTGCACGGTTTAAAGTGGCAATTTCGACTTAGACGACGGAGAACGACCCGGACTGCCAAAAAAATTTCAAGACGAAGAATTGGAGACATTGCTCGACGCAGATGCATGCCAGACGCAAGAAGAACTTGCGATTAAAATCATAAGGATTCATCCAGACGCTCGGAAATTGGGTACCTTATGAATTAAAGCCACGAGACGTCGAACGTTGATTCTGCATGTCAGAAATTTTGCTTCATCGCCACCAAAAGAAGTCATTTCTTCATCGGATTGTCACTGGCGATTAAAAATGGATTCATTATAACAACCCAAAGCGCAAGAGATCGTATGTGAAGCCCGGCCAACCATCGGCATCCACGGCAAAGCCGAATATCAATGTTGCCAAGGTTATGCTATGTATTTGGTGGAACCACAAGGGTGTGCTCTATTATGAGCTATTGAAATCGGATCAGACGATTAATGGGGACCTCTACTGAAAACAATTGATTCGTTTGAAAATGGCCATCGCGGAAAAACGACCAGAATATGCGACCAGACACGAATCAATAATTTTTCATCATGACAACGCTCGGCCACAGGTTGCAAGGCCAGTTAAAAACTATTTGGAAAACTATGGGTGGGAAATTCTACCTCACACGCCTTATAGCCCAGACATAGCACCTTCCGATTACCACGTGTTCAGATCAATGCAGAATGCCCTCACCAGAGTACGCTTCACTTCAGAACAGGATATCAGAAATTGGCTCGATTCTTTCTCGACCTCCAAACCGGAGAAGTTCTTTTGGGATGGGATCCACAAAACAGCCAGAAAGATGGGTAAACATCGTAGCTTCCAATGGGCAATGCTTTGAACATTAAATGTATAACAATTTTTCACAATAAAGTCTTAATTTTCGAAAAAAAACTGCACGAATTAATGCATACACCGAATCACGAAAATTTTCGCGCGATTAAGAAATATGATAGGGCTGCTTCGAACCGTGGATTCATACGCAGATCGAAAGTAAACAGCAGTCGACCATGTGTGTGTTCAAGGATGAACAGAATCTAACAAAAGTTGTTCGTGCAGAAAGCTGTTCCAAGCAGCAACTGGTTTTCTGTTGTTTTGGTAAAAGGAGCAGGCGAAAAGAGAAAGAAATCCAAGTGTATGATTACCAAGAGCTTTAGACCCGGACATTTTTTGTGTAAAAGTCTAAGCGGCGATCTAGTGAACAATATCCAGAGTATACTGAGTTTAAGATACCGATTGGATCTTGCCCATGTAGCTTAAGAGCTAAATAGGCAAGGTTCAATATTGATATTATAGACCTCAAGGATAAGAAAGAGAAGCGTATGCATTTGGCAATTAAAGAGAATAAGACGAAATATATTCTGTCTTGGATTCCTAATTATGTATTATATACATATATTATTTTTTACAGTTACTCTAGGAGTTAACAACAGCAAGATTTTATCTCCTTTATTAGCTGTTTTGTGGCAACAGGAAATACCAATAGTAGCCAGGTCCTTCTTCATTGCATTTTTCCTATTGAATAGGGATCTTCCTCTTCCGCTGCTTCTACATTGGTGTCTCATCTGAAGCGTTGTTGAACTTTTCTTTGAATTCAAACCCAAAATTGAAGTCACCCTTGCAGCCATAGAGGGCCACATAATCGAAAAAACAATACAAAACGAATTAATAACTGTGTTCCCGTTCACTTGGTGTGATGTTCGGACTATAAGGTGGATGTATGAGAACCTCACAACAACGCTCTCGGAGCTTCTGGCGAGTCACTATCGATGGTTGTGTTCTGGCATTGTCCTGATGAAACACTCTTCCCCTCCGGTTGACCAAAGCTGGGCACTTCCGCGCAATTGCTCCCACCATACGGCCAACTGCTAGCAATACAGGTTCAAATTAAGAGTTTGGCCAAATGGAAGCGGTGCATAGTTGATGTTTTCTTGCCAATCTCACCAAACACATTAAAAAAAACCTTCATGGTCGTCCTACTCTTTTGTGCCGACTCACTGTCTTTCGACCACGACTGTTTGCATTTTTCAGCACCAGTTTCCAATCGCCTCA
This sequence comes from Ceratitis rosa, assembly GCA_037013455.1. Taxonomy (NCBI): domain Eukaryota; kingdom Metazoa; phylum Arthropoda; class Insecta; order Diptera; family Tephritidae; genus Ceratitis; species Ceratitis rosa. The sequence goes on along the minus strand of JAWMAG010000002.1, from coordinate 2,588,869 downwards.
GAAGGGGGACGATTTTTATACATTCAGCAGCGATTCACTGTTGGAAATTATGTTCCTGAGGTTGCTTCTCGTTAAATCATGCGTATCCAGTCCTCAGTCATTTTTCCATTTCCCAACTAACTGTTCTCTACTCTGGTAGGGGTACTTATGGGCCAATGTGCAGCTCATTTGTGACAACAATCGACTAATGTAAGAAATTTAAATAACTTTGTGCTAACCCACCAAGTGTTTCCAATGTCAAACCATTGAATATTGATTGTAAAATTATTAATTACGTGTAACAACAACAAAACGAACAAAAGGAAGTAAAACGAAAATAAATACGAAAGCAATTAACGCATTCCTAAATATTTCACCAACAACTTTACAACTAATTATCCTTCATCCTGTCAAAGAGACAGCCACAGGCGCAACACTTCAAATTAATCCCACCTTAAATGGCTCATTAGCAATACAACGTTAGAGCGTTGAAGGAGCAGAGGAAGCGAGAGGTGTGCTTGCGAAATGCCAAGTACCAGCTGCCACCGAAAATTTCATTATCGACTCATCTATCTATACGCTTTTATAGCCACGCTATCCTCGTTAGCTTAACCGACAATTAGCAATATACAGCACAACGAGAACTTTGATTTATGGCGGGGAGACTAATAAAATAGAATAACACACAATAGGATTGGGACAATACAAAAAGGGGGTGCTTCTTTTCTGATATTTCATTGTATCCAAATTCATTTCATTGACAGTGGCAGACGGTGAGCTGGAGTGGAGTTCATGTACGGCAGAGAAGTTAAAATAGCAAATTATAAAAGTGTGATAGATAGACAGATGGAAAAGTTACCAAAGATGATCGTAATCGAGTTAACTGTGCTTGCAGTTTAACAACCTGAAGTCTCATCCTGTTTTCAAATGATTAGAAGAGACGAAAATTCCGAAACAGCGGAGAAGCAGTGAAAATTTTAACAAATGAAAGAGAAATTAGAGAAAAAGTAGAACTACATTATCCCCCTGTAATGTAGTGCGATGTTCAGAATTTCACGCAAGTGAGGAAATTTTTTGACTGACATTCACATGGGAGTGGCCAGAAACGACTCTTTTGTATATGGTTCAAGCAGCTCACGACTTCCGGTCTTAGACCACGTATCCCCTGGGTAACCAACAAACATCCATTTGGAGGCGAACTAAAGTGAGAAGGCGAATCCTATGCGGTTGTGCGTAGGGTTTGAAACCCACCACATGAAAGAACAACCCAATGAAAAATCAATTTCACCCTCTTTTGATGACGACACTCGCAAATGTTTTAAGGATTACGATTTGAGGGCATGTAGCTGTAATGTCCGGTCCCTTAATTGGAAAGCTGATGCTGCCCAGCTCGTTGATGTCCTCAGAAAATTAAAGGCTGACATCAGTGCCGTCCAAAAGATGCGCTGGAACAAGGATGGAAGAAGGTGGGTCCTTATGAAATTTACTACAGCGGCCATTTAAAGGAGCGCAAATTTGGTGTCGGATTTGTGGTGGGAGAGAGACTCCGTCGCCGAGTATTGGCATTCACTCCGGTGGATGAACGTTTCGCCACAATCCGCATCAAAAAGAAATTTATCAACACCACACTAATTTGTGCCCACGCATTGACGGAAGAGAAGGACGATGTGAACAAGGATGCCTCCACCACGACGTCAAAATTGTGCTTGGCGACTTCAACGCCAGGATGGGCAAAGACGATATTTTTGGAAAAACAGTCTGCTCCGGTCTTAAAACATTCTGTAAGTCGTCGTATCTTTTCATAGAATTTTCGAGCATTACCCTTGGCTAGCTTCTCAAACTCTCCATATTCATACATCTCGGCCTCTTTCTTTTTCTGTCTGCAGATGCGTCTTGCTTCCCTCTTCAGCTCTCGGTATCTATCCCATCCCGCACGGGTTGTGGTCGATCGTAACGTTACGAGGTAGGTAGTCTGTTTTCTCTCCACTGCGACACGGCAGTCTTCATCGTACCAGTTGTTTTTACGACATTTCCGCAATCCAATAGTTTCGTTTGCAGCTGTGCGTTGGGAGGTTGAAATGCCATCCCACAGTTCCCGTATACCGAGTTGCTGATGAGTGTTCTCAGAGAGCAGGAGTGCAAGTCGAGTAGATAACCGCTTGGCACATGCGTATCTTCCCTTCAACAGGATAGTGGTTCGAGTCGATATTGGGTCCTCGGAGTGTACGGGTGTTAAGAACACTGGAGATATGTCTTCCATCTATCACAACATGATCGATCTGGTTTTGTGTTTTTCGACTAGTGGACAGCCAAGTAGCTTGATGTATTTTTTTGTACTGGAATCTAGTGCTGCAGACACCAATATTTGGGGCCCCGACGAAGTCGATCAACCCTAGCGCATTTCGGGATGTTTTGTAATGGAGGCTGAGTTTTCCAACTATTGTCCCAGAAATACCTCCTTTGCCCACACTAGCGTTGAGGTCGCCAAGCACTATTTTGACGTCGTGGCGGGAGCAGCGCTCATAAGTGTGCTCGAGGCGCTCGTAAAAGACATCTTTGGTGAAATCATCCTTCTCGTTTCGTTTGTGGCGAGACGTTCATCCACCGGAGTGAATGCCAATACTCGACGCCGGACTCTCTCTCCCTTCACAAATGTGACACCAAATTTGTGCTCCTTTAAATGGCCGCTGTAGTAGATGTCATAAGAACCTACTTACTTTCATCCTTGTCCCGTCCATTGCACTTCTTTAACGGCGGTGATGCCAGTCTTTAGCGATGACATCAACCAGCTGGGCAGCGGCAATAGAGTATAGCCTCGCAACTGTAAAAGCATACCCAGAAGCTTGACTACACCCCATGACACCTCCCCGGTTATAAAATCTATAAATTGCTGCCAGCAAACAGGAAGCAATTTTTGATGAGGGAAATATTACAAAGCATTTATGATGAAATAATAAATATACAAAGGATAAGCAATTTTGGACATATACAAAAAAAGTGAAATGAGCTTTTAGATACGAAAATTATTGCTAAGAAAGTTTTTGAGATCCCGAAACACGGGATTTGTTTTCGTATACTGCGACTATACTGTTTTACATAGAATTTCAAATTTTAAAACAACTTGGTCCCACATGTGTCACTTAGTTCATTCACTGCTGTCGATGGGCACTACTGTTTTACAAAGTATTTTGACTAAGAGTTTCTTCAAAGCAATCTTATTTCAAAAAGAAACCACCTTGTTGTGTAGTTTATTGAACGGAAATTCCTTCAAGCCTCTTAAAACTTTGGTATGTCGAGCTTTTTGAGCTTTCATTATTTATCGACATATGAAATCAAGCGGACTCTGGTGTTTTGATGTTGGTACTTGGCACAGACCTTTTGTCAACTGGAAAAAGTAGATTATGAAAAGAGGTCCAAAATTAAGACCATATATTGACCAGTTTGCATTTAATAATATAAAAGGATGCCATTCTTACTTAGGTGAGTACTTTGCTAGGAAAAAGTTTATTTACCACAACAGTAGTGTCCATAGGTGTTCTACAACCGAAGACAGTCAAGTAAAGCATTCTAGTCATCATCATCTTTAATCATACTCAGCTCTGTGATTTTTTCGTGGAGATTCAGTTTTTCGAATTTTTGAAATGCAGTGGTAACCGCAGTTAACTGACTAACAAATCGATGATCGATTCGACCAACAGCTTAAAAGCTTTTCCTACACACTGTCATCGAATAGGACAAAGGCACAAGGATTACAACTTATATGGACGGATCTTAATTAAATATTCGGTAACGAGATACCTGAATCGCAATCAAAAAGAGGCTGCTGGTTCCGACAAAGAGGGTTCTTACTGATAAAAATATTTATATATTACTAAACTCATTCAGGATCA
>JAWMAG010000002.1:2442500-2580000 GCA_037013455.1 Ceratitis rosa | reverse complement strand
TAGATTCCAAATTAAAAACTAAGCACATTTTGACTAACAAAGTGTAGGCTATAGCCTCAGACATACCCGAGAAACTGTCGCATAGAAATACGAAACCAGCTTAAATATCGGAAAAATTTGTGACCTTATTTTTATTTATAGTTTAATTACTCTTTTCATGGCTCATGGCTTGAGAGAAGCTCAATCTGCGTCGATAAGAGGAATGAAGGAAAATATGAATCTTCGGTGAGAGTGAAAAATGTTTGTAAATTAGAAGGGAAAGAGCTAACATGACCTGCTGCTTCGATTCTTAACTTTTTTGTTTTCTCCAAGAGCCTCTGCATCAAAGTAATCAAAATTCACGTCTTTATCTATTGCTGATACAGTGGTTATAGTCAAGACTCTCTTGCAGGACTCCATACCCTGCCGAAAACACGTGCTCGTTTGCTATTTCCTTAACAATTTTTCAGTGGATACTACATTAGAGCTCCCAAAACGAATGGGAACACTCACTTTACTTGCCAATAAATTATCAACAATATAATATATAATATGGACAACTTGAGCCAATCGTGTCTCCATTTGCACATCTTCATCAGCAAGAGATATAAGATGAAGCCAGATTGTTCCTCAATTTTACTCTATCGCATCGAAAACTCTCAGATGTAGAATGTATTTTCCTCACCGGGACCTAGCTCACCGTCGACATTTTTCACGGTTGCTGTATGAAATACAATAGCTCACAGCGCTCAAACAAAGGTATTGCTTCGGTTTGAAGACAAATGACATGCTACAAGAATGTGTTCTAATTCTTCTACCTACTCGTTCAGCCAGGCGGTGGGCTAGGCTTAAGAACTCCACACAAAACTACCTCCAATTCAAAAGAAAACTAACATATCTCGAATAAGGGACCTCACTTTCGGTATACTGAGTTTGTGCAAGACATATTATATTTAAACCCCAAATTTAGTGTATCGAAGGGGCTTTACTGAAGCTTTCTTTTTCTCAGCCTTGACTCAAAGAACTATACAAATTAGTTACCGGCTCTTGGGCGGCTACCATGCTGTATGACGTAGATACCACGGAAAACGATAGTGGTCTAAGGGCATTGAGTCGGCACAAACGGTCTACAAGCCTGGATGGATTCTCCCAATCTCCCGTACTGTCAGTAATTGGGCCGCCTGAGGAAAGCATTCACCCATGACGACTCCCGCAAACAAATTAAGGATCACGATTAGAGGGCATGTAAACTGGAGTGTCCGTTCCCTTAATTGGGAAAATGTCGCTGCCCAGCTGGTTGATGTCCTCGTAAGAATCACGGCCGTCCAAGAAGTGTGATGGAGGCATATAATATACTCATATATATACATATGGCGCTTTATAATCGCTGAAGCGATTTTCGGCCTTATAAAGCAACGCAAATTTTGTACCAGATTTGGGGTTGGAGAGAGACTCCATCGTCGAGTACTGGCATTCATTCCGGTGGTAGAACTTCTCCCAACGAAATTATTTAACACTACACTAATTTGCGCCCATGCACCGATGGAAGGGAAGGACGATTTGTCCACAGATGCCTTTTATGAGCGCCTGAAGCGCCCTCATGAGCGCTGCCCCGGCCACGATGTGAAAATCGTGCTTGGCGATTTTAATGCCAAAGTGGGCAAAGAAGATATCTTTGGTACGACTGTTGGAAAATTTAGCCTTCATAACGAAACTATCCCTTAATGGTTTGAGGCTGGTCCGAAAAATGGTGGCCCAAAAAACGGTTGTCTTTAGTACTAGATTCCAGCACAAAAAAATACATCACACTACTTGGCTGTCCCCTGATCGAAAAACAAAAAACCAGATCTCTCATGTTGTGATAGACATCGGCTCGGACCACTTTCTTGTTGCAGCGCAGATACGCATATGCTTCTATGTATCAAAAAACGCTCGTCAACAAACGAAAGTTCGACGTCGAAAAGCTGCAATCACAACAGGCTGCTGAACGGTTTTCTACTTGCTGCTTTCGACTGAGTAGTCAATTGAAAAGTAAAGTCCCTTCTCGATGAACGAAAACCAAACTCTACAAGTCGCTTATCGTTCCCGTCCTGCTATATGGTGCGTTAGCATGAACTATGACAGCATCTGATAAATTAGGAGTTTTTGAGAGAAGGTTTCGCGTAAGATGTACGGTCCTCTACGAGTTGATAACAGCAAATAGCGCAGCCGATGGAATGATGAGCTGACATAGTTCAGCGAATCAAGAAACAGCGGCTGCGCTGGCTAGGTCAGGTGGTCCGGATGGATAAGAGTACTCCAGCTTTCAAAGTTTTCGATGCGGTACCCGCCGGTGGAAGCAAAGGAAGGTTAAGACCTCCATTCCGTTAGAAAGACCAAGATGATAAGGACTTGGCTGAACTTGGTATATTCAATTGGCGTCAAACATCCAAATCTCTCTTTATTTGTTCTCAGCCACTTTGAAAGCGCAATGAAATCTTTCAATTATTGCCCATTAACATTAAAGCCCGCTTAACCCAAATAATTAGCACACATACATATGTATGTAAAGAGGAAGTGTCAAAATCTAATCTAAATCCAGGCCTTTCAACCAACAGCTCACCTACAACGGCATGGCCATACCTGCAGGTGCCCGCAAATAAGAGTAAAGCCTAATCCCCAACTAAAACGATTTTTATTACGATGACATAACCATTTTGAACTTTTTGAGCTGCGTACAATGCCTGGCTATTAGCCAAGAATAGTTTATTTTAACATAATATATATGTATGTATGTGTGTATTAAACTGCAAGCACAAGTCCTCCACCTGCATCCCGTCGTACCCGTTTCCCACTTTGGCTTTTTCGCAAATTTTACAAACTTTTAATGGTTCATAAAATATTGATGGTAATGACAATAACTTGAACATTGAACGGTCAAATGAACAGTTACACGTCGCCACGCTGGTGGAAATGTGAGCACAAAGCCAAAAGAAAGTCCAAAGCATCAGAGTATCAGAGTATTAGAGCATCATGAGCCATTGAGTAAGTGTGTGAGTGAAGGAGGTGAAGTGAAGTGGAGGCGAAGAGAGCAAAGTGGAGTGGAGTGGAATGTGTCTGTGAGTCTGGTAATTGAAAGTACAAGCGTGTTGCTTGCTCCACGTAAGTAGAACATGTTCACCTGGCATGTCGGGATTTGTTATGCTTTAATGAAAAGTTGGCGTGGAACTTGCAAGTAGTGCGCGGAGTGAGCGCATTGCACAGAGTTACAGTGTCTTTGCATTTAGTCGTTTTTTCTTTTGGTAGGTGATTTTTCGGTTTCGGTTTGTTATTAACATGAAAAATAATTTAGTGATATTTGTACCTTCTACAAGTATATGTATGTATATATGTATAAGAGAATATTTGAATATATTTTAATGGGTTGCACTTTCACTAAATCTATTGGTGTATGAACTTTTACACTCATATTCATTTGTCTCGAGTTGTGATAACACACAAGTGGATAGAAACTATTCTGGTTGTGGTTCAAGCAGCTCACTGCTTTAGTTCTAGAAAAAGATCCGCTGGGTAACGAACAAAACATCTTTGGAGCGAGCTGAAATGGGATCTGGACCCTTTTTAGGCCGTGCTTAGAGTGTGATATCTACCACGTAAGATATCAGATATTAGCTCCAATGACAGAAAGCCAAAGGATACGAATTCCTACTCTTAAGACATTTGAAAGAACGGGATGTAATTGGTTTCTGGACTGTCCGACTTCGTAATTAAGGGGACCCCTCTACCCAGCTGATTGATGTCTACACAAAATCTCATGGAAAGGATATTTATAGATTTGATGTTGGGTTTGGGTTCGCTTCTTTGAAATTCTTTGAGCGCTTGGAGTGGCGCTCACAAGGTCATCTCTGTTGCCTGGCACAAATTAAATTGTATTTAAATATCAAATTGAACATAAATGGGAAAGCCTGAAAAGATAGATGTTTGAAAAGGGTTGCCAGCTGTTTCAACTTTTAATTTAAAAAAATATATACAATTTGTTAAATAAAAAAGCTCAATGCTGAAAATATTCTTTTGAAGGAGAGTGGACACCTGTTTGGCAATTTACAAGTAAAAAAATAAAATTCAAATAAATGTAGAGGAAATTTTAATGAGGTTGCCACATGTTAACAAAGTTTAATTCACCACAATAATAATATAATAATAAAATTAAAACATTAGAAAATGATATTATACAAATTATTTAAGGCTGAAAAATTTTTAAGAGTGCTGCCACCTGTTACAAAATATTTGACTAAAAAAATATTACATAAATTATATTTATATTAAAAAATGGTGTTTAAATTAAAGTGAGTTGAGAAAGTTAGTAGTTGAAAGCGTTACCGCGAAGAGATGCCAGCTGTTTAAAAAATATAAATAAAAAGTTATAAAATAAATTATTAAACTCATAATGAGTATCAACAAAAAAAAAAGCTTAATGTTGAAGAAATTTTTGGGAGGGTTGCCATTTTTTTTGAGGTTTTAATATGAAGTTAAAAGGCAATATAAGGCGTGGAGTTAAAATGAAAAAATTCAATTTTATATTAAAAAGCAATTATTGTCACAAAAGGTGATAAAATATTTTTGAGAGGGTTGCCACTTATTTTAATATTTTAAAATTAAAATAGTTAAGACAAATAACATGGTTTCCAAATTGTAGAGATCCAAAAAGGTTTAAAACAAGTAATTTTCTTAAAAGGGTTGCCACCTATTTTTTTTTTTAATTTTTCAAAGTTAAGTGTGTAAGAATATAACTGAAATACCGGTAATTTAGTGTTGGTATCAAAGAAAAAATGTTTATAAGCCTAAATATTGAAAATAATTTTACGGGTGTTGCCACCGTTTAAGAAATATTTCTTAAAATAAAATTGTGAGAAAAATTTAGAAGACGTGCAGATGATTTTCTATTTGAAAATACTCTATAAAACAAATGATATAGTTCCATTTGAGTTCGAAAAGACTTAATGTAAGCAATATATTTTTAGAACAGTTGCCACCTGTTTGAAAACTCTAGTGTCATTAAATTCAAATAATGAAAGAGATATTACAATATATATATCAAAGTAAAGGAATTTTGAAAAACATTAAAATACAAATATTTTTTTGAGTGTTGCCAGCTGTTAAAAATTTCTCATTTAAAATATTAGTAATAAGTATTGGTAACATGGTTATTAAAACAACCATAACATGAAAGGCATACAATATTTCACAGAAATGATTATTTTCTTTGGAAGGGTGCCACCCATTCAAAGTTTTTAAGTTCAAACCAAAATAGTCTGACAAGCGTTACCTATGCGAATAAAGAAGAAGATAAAATAGATAAAAAGCTTTTTATGTTTTTGTAATATAATAAATTAATCGCTTTAAATAATCTTGCAGGGTTGCCATATATTTTGATCTTACAAAAAATTCTCCAACCCCACGAAATATCCGTACGAAACGGTAGTTATTTTATGAAACTTTTCTTTTAGAAAGAAAATAAAAATTTGTGGTATTGCCATCTGTTAGAAATTTAAATTTAAATTTATTAATTTTACATAGAAAATTTAGTTTGGTGATCAACCTTTGCACAATACGATTCCAAACTAAATTTACGAATACTTGCCTGCGGATATTTTTTCATTTCACAACTATAAAATTTCTTATAAATTGTTTTATAGAAAAAAAATTTTTTTTTTTATTTATTCGAAAAAAAACCAAATAAATATACGCGTCGCTATGGCTAACCAGCTGTTCCACACAAATACCATATATTTCCCACTTTATTTTTATCTCTTTTCACATTAAGCCAAACGTTTGCGTATCAATTTTCAGTGAATGCGAGTGTTTATCACATTTTCATTTAAAACAGCTGCGTCTGAGCGGAAGCGTAGTTTCCAGATATGGCACAAGCACACAGCTATACAGCTATACAGACATACATATGAACACATGTGGCATTCAGCAAGAGCAGCCGGCGTGCCGGAAGAGGAAGTGGAAGTGCACAATAAACAAGAGCAAATTATTGTGCCCGTGAGTGTAGCCATGAGTTTACGCACAGTTTAAATATATACTAACTGCATTGAAAGTACGTTTATATGTATATACGTACATATATATGTACATATGTAAGTAAGTAAGCAAACATAGTGATAGCCAAATGGCTAGGAAAATTATAACTGGCAACAACAGAGAGGATGCTGTGAGTGGCCTTTATCTGTGCAAATGTGCTTAATATGCAATTGTTGTTGTTATTATTGTTTTTATTTTTTTGTAAAATAATCTGGTAATTTTATTTATGAAAGAAAGTTCTGCTATGGACATATTCACTTTTAAAATTATGTGAATAATACTGGAAGTGTGTGTGTGTGTGTATGTAGAAATAATCTGATCTCACACGGCTGGTGATGTCTAGAGGAGCACACGCTTAAGTATATCTATAAAATTAGGCAACTAAAGCTTTTAGTTTTCTACAGCGTCACCATTTGGTTGCCTAAAGATTGCACAAAAAACCGTTTGAAACCATTTGAATAGGGCTGGATATGAAAAGAAGCTATGGGTGCCACACGAACTAACGCAAAAACACCTCATGGACCGAATTTCCATCTGCGAATCGCTGCTGAATCGCACTAAAATCGACCCATTTCTGAAGCGTTTGGTGACTGGCGTTGAAGAATGGAACACATACGACATCGTTAAGTGAGACCGGTCGTGGTCGAAATGCGGTGAGTCGGCGGAAATGGTGGCCAAGCAAGGATTGACAGCCAGGAAGTTTTTGCTGTGCGTTTGGAGGGATTGGCTGGGAACTATCTACTATGAGCTACTGTCGTACGGCAAAACTCTTAACCCGAAACTGTATTGTCCATAATTGGACCATCTGATGGAAGTAGTTGCCCAGAAGCGCCCACCGTTGCCCAGCAAAAGGGAAATTGTGTTTCATCAGGACAACGCCAGGCCACATACATCGATAGTGAATCGCTAAAGCTTCGGGAGCTTGATTGGGAGGTCTTATACATCTACTTTATAGTCCGTACTTGGCATCAAGTAATTACCATCTGCTCCTGTCCATGGCGAACAATTTTTCTGGTGAAAAATTCGCTTCAAGAGAGGCTTGTGAAAATACACGGTTTAAATTTTTTGTCAATATTAACAAGGGATGTGTAAATTTGGCAGCAGCGCCGAGGATGTGATTATGAGTTATTGAATCATCATAATTAATACGAGCTCTAAACATCTTTCTCCGCCGCGAATGCTAAAATTCACCTTTTTGGCGTAGGTTAAGTACCTTCCTTTTGACTGTTACCTGAATTGACTCAGTAAAAAGGACTTTTTAATAGGGATTCATGGTAAGAAAATTAATTTCCATCTCATTCGAATTTCTAGGAAAAGGTTGAAGAAAATTCAACGGCACATTGCTCATTAGTACAGGCTGACATCGCAGGGTTTTTGAAGCAAAGTTGTGTTGCAATCTATTTAATTATGCTCCGTGGTTGGTCTGATATCCAAGTATTCATCAAATGGCTATGGGTGATGTACACTATCTAGTGGCGGACGGACTTCGTGGACCTATATGAACCCTTACTTCCATATTAGGCTTTTAACAATTTCTCCTGTGATCACTAATCATACTCTGAACGTGATCGTTGCGACTGTGTGCTTGGCCAATCTTCGCCAGTAAATCTTAACTCCTGCGATTATCTCCCATTGCCAATCATTCGTCATGTGCTGCTCGTGCATTCTCATACAGCTCCTAATTTAATTAGCTGCATTAGCCGCCATTGTTAACATGCAAAGGACTATAAAGCTTCCGCAAAATCTTCTCTCGAATATCCCAAGCGCCGTCTCATCAGATTTTTTCATCGACCTCTATTCTGCACCATATAGCAGAGTAGGCATGAGGAATGCTACGCAGAGTTAACAGTTTATTCGTCGAGACCCGTACGCTTCCCTTTCTTATCCAGCCTGGTTAAGACAGATCTAGCGATGCCGTTGTGCGCTCTTACCTTCTCTATTTAACTCTGTAGCTCATATTATTTTGTCCAGCACCCGGTTGAGGATGGCACATTATAGAGAAATCTGAAATCTCGCCTGGGATCGAACGGCTTGGAGAGACCGTACCCGATTTAATCATCTTGTCGCCATATTTGAATAACTCAGCCGACAATCCATCGGCCCGTTGTTTTGTTGTTTTTCAGCCAGAAAACGCTTAGTCAAACTCCTACAATTTTGGGCAATAGAATATCTGTTCCATCTTCATCGATTGGGTAATCATCTTCTGGTGCATCATTCTCACTGCCATACAGTAGGCTGGAGAAATATTCCTTCCAAAAACTGAGCAGGCTGCAGACATTGGTTAACAGATTAACTGTCCTACATGAGTATACTTCAGACTTGAGACCTCCTACAAATTTCTGCATTTTTTCATAGATTTTTCGACCTTCTTACCAAACTCTTCATACACCACAATCTCGGCTCCTCTCCTTTTTTGTATGCATCTGTGTTTTGCTTTCCTCAGCGATTCTCGGTATCTGTTACACCCCGTATGTGCATTGATCGCTGGCAAAGTTGTGAGAAAGCAGTCTGTTTTCTCTCTACTCAGACTAGGTAATTCTTATCCAATCGTTTCCGTAGCAGCGATACTTAGCGAGCTTAACATGCCTTCACCCAGTTCATTTATATCCAATTGCTGATCACTGCTCTCAGAGAGCCAAAGTGCAATTTGAGTTGAACCTTGCTTGTACTTTTTGAAAAGCGTTCTTTGCTCTAGTCGAGTCGATGTTAAGACCTTGGAGTGCACACGTCAAGAACACTGGAGTCAACTCTTCGGTCTATCACAACATGATCGATTTGACTGCGAGTTTTTAGAACCGCAGACAACCAAGCAACTTGATAAATTGTCTACTACTACAGACAACTATATTCCAGAATCCGACAAAATCGATCAGCCTTAACTTATTTGGGAATGTTTCGTCTTGGTGCTGAATTTTTTCCCATAGTTGAGCCAAAAATATCTCCTTTGCCCACCGTGGCGTTAAACTCGTCAAGCACAATTTTCCCTCGTGCCGTGGGCAACGCTCATAAGTATGTTCGAGGCGCACATAAAAGGTATCTTTGATCAAATTGTCCTTCCCTTTCGTCAGGGCCTGTACGTAAATGTGCGATGTTTTGAAAAACTTCTCTTTTATGAATATTTGGACGAGACATTGGCCTTTATAGCACATGCCCCTAGGGCTCCTTTAGTGATCGCCATCAGATATGTGGTCTCTACTCCAGGTGTTTTTCATGTAGAGATGGTTTCTACGTTACGATGGTTTTCGTTTGACGAGCAGGTGTAGATTTGGAGACAATTATATAGCGAACCGTTTGCTTCAAAGCCGACGCCCGCTGACAGCCGCACCTTTGGTGAATAGACGCTACGAATAAACTCAGCGAACCCTTAAACCGAGTTGGTTGGAGTGGCTTCACTACAGCTTGTTCTCATTCAGCCGTGACCCAAGGCTCCAAAAGGGCTAAACATCTTGCACAGGGTTTGCTCACATAAAGCTCTACGACTGTAACTGCATAACAAGAAACAAGAACAACAACTCATTACACACCTCGGATATTAGAGTTAACAATATTTTGGGTGCCTGAGAAGTCGTTCAGCCTGAGTTTATAGAGGGACTTCCGAATTACCTGACCGTTGTACTAAATTAAAATCAACTTAGCAAGCACTACCTGAGTCTTTGAACAATTACATGTGAAATACTTAAGTCGATCGGATTATAATATGAGAGAGAAAGGGAGGGAGAGGGAGGTGCTACCGGAAGAAACAAACGAGAAGAGTAGTACAACATATACTTTCTGACTTTCCTTCTTTCTTAAAAAAAGACCTCATTCTACCAGCATTTTTATCCACCCCTTCACATGCGAACTATCCACATATGTATTTGTGTAGTTTTTGCAATAAAACTATTTAATTTTTTTTGTTCCACCAATCACATTTTTCCTTCAAAACAAAACAGATTAGTAAAAAAAAAAACACTCAAAGAAACATCAACTGACCGCAATAATTCTGTCATTATGTTTAATTACTCGCTTCCCGTCTCATTCGTCATAGTCAACAAAACGAGTGGCATTCGCTATGGTGGCTTTTTATGCGATTCTTTCATGTCATTTGTTTGTTTTTTTTTCACATTTCATTCTCATTTTCGTACGGATTCTCGAGTAAAGTGTGAGTTTGCACGCGATTTGTATGTTTAAAATGCCAACAAAGGACTACAACTAAAGGTGGGTGTGCTACGAAGAGGTGAGTATGTACACGTATATGTCCGCTTGCATGTGAGTGTATGTATTTAGATGTGTGCTTGAGTGTACCTAGCAGCAGGAGTTACGATTTAAATGAAATGTCAACGAAAATTCATTACACTCGAACGACCCACTGAGCGCAATCTAATAAATAATGTGATGTACATATGTATACACATATGTATGTATGTATGTATGTCGCGACGAGAGGCGGAGAAAGTGGGTGTGTATTGCTTCAAAAAATAAATACTCACATATATACTCGTATGTATGTATGTGTGTTTAAATTCAAAATGATTGAAAGTAACAGGGTTGCCTTTTATATTATGGGATTTGGCCAAGCTAAGTGTTTCCCAGTTTGAAATTTTTGTTGTCATACATACTCAGTGAGTTTTGAAATGCGAAAGCTCTTTGTATTGTTTATAGTAACTTAGAGTATTCAACTCTTCCAAAACCAAAAAGGTTAAATCACGAGAATTTTTCGCACTATTATTTTTTTTTTTAATTTTCGACGTGTTTTAGGTTAGGTAGCGGTGGCCACCGATCTATCTTATCGGATTCACTTAGGCCTGACTAAAACCCATTGTGATGCCACGAAAACTTGACCATCAGGTTTTATTATCCACCCATTTTGATTCTCTAGTGAACCTCATTACATCCATGACTTTAACACCGGATATCTTCGACATAATATCGAACAATTAGATCCCAAAATTCCGAAACCTAGCCTTGTTCAAGTCTGGACAGTTACATAAGTGATGGGTGATCATTTTTTCCTTCTCATACTCCTCTTTTTAAGGAGTACATTTCTCGTCATCTCTTCTTATCCCATTTTGGTCAGATGTGCCTGGATTTGCGGCAGGTTGTAGTATATTCCCACCTTGACGCCGCTTGTTCATTAAGACCGGAAAGTTTCCGGATATCGTTTTTCGCGGTTCGGTTCATCACTAATTCATTTCAATGGGAAAGACGGTCAAAAATGAGTATTATTTGCGCATTTTGAAACGTTTGTGAAAAAACATCCGTCATAAACGGCGTGAATTCTGGGCCAACAATTCATGGATTTTTCATGACGATAATGCGCCATCGCACTGAGCTGAGAGTTGTGAACGATTTTAAGACAAAAAACTCATTCAATACCATCGATCAATCACCGTGTTCACCGGATTTGCACTCATGTGACATCTTTTTCTGTCCAAAACTCAAAATACTAGTCCGTGGAACCCATTTCGATTAAGGCCGTAAAAGAAAATTCACAGACGGAACTGAAGGCTACCCCGGACAGCGCTTGCAAGGCATGTTTCTATGATTGAAAAAAAAGTTGGCATATGAATTTCGCTTTTAAAGGCGATAAAATAAATATTGGTGAATATTAAAAATTATTCAGTTTTTTGCAACTTCCGAAAATTTTCTGGTCTTAAAGTATGTAAATTCATTGAGAAGCAGTTTGAATGTGGCAAAAAGTAAACCAATACGTTCTTTATCGCGAAGAATCTGTTTTTTACCTACCAAATTCATCCATGTTACAGTTTCCCTCGCTACGTATTTGACCAGGAAGCCACGTGAGAGACAGCCTGTGGATTAACTCAGCAACAGTGCATCGGAGAACTTAATTCAATTTCTGGCGATGGAGTTTCATCAAGGACCAGTATTTATCACCTAGAACTCAATCGAGGGCATAGATTACTCCGAGACGGATCTCGTGAAGATCATCCAAGACCAGCTGTTGTTCCGGAATCTATTGTAGATGTGCGGAAACTGATATTGCAAGATGGTTGTGTGGCCTGTGGTAAGATTAACTAAATAAAATATAGGCATTCGTCGCTCCAGCGTATGTAATATTGCTTCAACATTTTACTATACAAAAAAATGTTCTCGTTGGATCCTATGGATTTAGAAAATCGCTCACAAAAGGTCCGTGTCATTTGGTCGAAAGGAATGTTTAAAAATATGATCGTTGTGCGACAGATGACGAATCGTGGACTAAATTGTATGAGCCCGAAAGTAAACAGCATTCGATTGTATCTAAAGTTGTTGGCGTACGAAGCACTTCTCAGCAAAGTTTTGCTTTTTTTTTTTTTTTTTTTTTTTTTGTAGAACAACGCAGGTCAGTAATTTCTGAGTACTACACAACCATTTATTTGCTACTTGTCTTTGAAGAAATCAGGAAAACCAATGGCCTCAGAAGGACCACTCTTCACCACTCGAATGCGAGCCCGCACACATCGACTGACACAATTGCATTTTTGAGCGCTCAAAACAAGGATTTGATGAGTCAGCCACAGCCACCATATTGTACTGACTTGATCTCTAATGACTACTTTTTATTCCAGTAACAAATAAACGAAGAAATCAACGTCTTGCAACACCTCAAAAGGCTGGTCGTTGATGGGTTTGGAAAGCATGTTTTGGAGGTTCCTGAATCAGAGTGGCAAAAGTGCTTCGAAAATTGGTTCAAACACATTCAAAAGTGTATAGATTTTAATGGGGAATACTATGAAGAACAATAAGCCAATTTTCAATGATTAATATTTGCTTTTGTTCTTTAAATCTGAATTATAAAAAGCCACCCTCCTATTTTTTTAAATGCAAATTAAATTGTTCTGTTTTTTGCACACCCAAACGTACATAGATAAGTACTGTACCTGTGATTTACAATTGCTCAACTGTCACGAGATATTTTAATTACTTTATTTAATTTTTTTTTTTGTTTCTTTCAAACATTCATTTAAATTATTCTTTAACGCCCTTTGAGCTTATAACTTGTACTTAACAAAATGAATTGACATATTTTTTTTTGTATATATATATGTATATATATATATATGCATGCATGTAGGTATATATAACGAAACATGTGTCTAACTTTTGGATTTAATATTACAATATAATATATATGTACACACATCGCCACTTGTCATTTCTGAAATCGTTCTATCAGCCAGTCAGTCAGTCAGCCTGTCAATTATTCTCACACACTGCTACGCGGTCAGTGCGCCTCGGCCGTGCAAGTTTTTTTAACCATTTTTGAGCGTTGACATGGAAAAAGTGCAACGGAAATTCGTGCTAATTTGTGAAGTGTTTAACATATGTACACATTAGTTAGTTATGAATGCATTTATGTACAACTCATTGTTCATTTGTTCACTCGTTGTTAAGCATTCTGCAGTTGACTTTGCTGGCTTTTGGCTTCATAATTGTTTGGGAATTCACTTTCAATGATTTGCTTTTGCATGCAATTGTTTTGTGGTGTCTATTATTCGTTGTTGGTATTTTGTTTTGCATTTTTAAGGTTATTTGGAAATGTTTATATTATTGTACTATGCGAGTATTTCAATTAAAAATTAATTTTTTTAATAAAATATTTTTTTAACTGAAATTCTAGCAATTTAAATGTTTTTGAATGAATATTGATATTGTGAAATATTATTAGAAAGCGGTGGAAAATTCAGATAATTTTAAAAAACTGTAAAAAAATATGCAATATTGAAAACTTTAATATTTTCATTAAAAAGTTTTTTTTTTCACTCGTTTATTAATAATAAAATGCAACAGACCCCCTTGGCGTACTCTTTTGATTTTGATTTGTAAAAGACAGAAAACAACGAGATTGTTTTGGATTCATATATGTACCCAGAATATTAAACCATTCAGAATGTTTAAAAAAAACAAATAATATACTAAATTATGATTATCCTTGCCCTAGTCCAATTTTTAAATTCATTCCAGTCCAACTAAAAAAATGGAAGAGAACAGCAGCAACAATAGATCATGCTTTCGTGAGGAGCGTAAATCCTTGCATACATTAAGCGCTGGCTAATTGTTTACTGTTATTTAAAGTGATACGGCTAAAGTGCTTATTGTTTGCAATGGAATTTATCTTCTTAAAGTCAAGATCAGTTATCTTGTTATCTGATCTGTTTTCGTCTTCCTATCCACGCTCCTTTGCTGAGTAAGCGATTCGCGTCTGCGCAGCGTCAGGTGCCTCCAATGGGATTGGGTAAGGACAATTTTTTGTAACGAGCCTAGTGCTCAACCTGAATACATTTCATATTCTCTCCCACCCGCTTGGACAGTACAAGTTATAGCAGCGCAGCGCAGTAATTTCTTTAAACACTTTCGGGCAAAAATCTTCAAATACGGATGTTTACACCTCTATTGTAGACAAATTTTTAAATATTATATACTAGAGCTTGCCAGCTGATGAGCTGTATGAGTTATACGCCGAGACACTGACATAGTTCAAGGAATCAAGAAACAGCAGCTGCGCTGGTTAGGTCATCTGGTTCAAATGGATAAGAATACTCCAGGTTTGAAAGTTTTCGGTGCAGTACCCCCCTGTGCAAGAAGAAGAAGAAGAAGAGGAAGACCTCTACTTCGTTGGCAAAGTCGCATCTTCGAATCGATTCCAGCCCCACACCTCGAAAGAAAAAGAGTTCCTAATGGTAAATTTGACAAAAAAGAAACGACTATATACCAAATTTTACGTAAATAAACAACAAATGTCCCGGAGTAAAACCTGTTTCCGATTTCCATTTGGGCAAAGATTGGTCTGTACTGTAAATTTCATGTAAATCAAGCGATAGAAGAGTAAATTCTATTTGTTCGAATAGATCGGTTACACGTTACACTTTTTAGAAAATCCTTTCATATCAGTATATATATATATATATGACGTATGCAATATGCAAAATAAATCCTCGAAGTTTTAAAGCCTTACTGCCAGTGATTTAGGCGGTGGATCGAACCCTCAGTCATTCAGGACAAATCCTTACATTTATATATGTAGATAGATAAAATTTCGCGTCAGAGTGTTTATAACTCAACTTCACTGAAGCAGCTGGATCGAGTTTAATGAAATTTTGTAGAAATTTCGGGTTGGTATAAGAATCGGCCAACATCTATTTTTCACATCGGAAAGTTTACCAGAGACTGAATTATTCCATAAAATCGTTTCTATTGCTCCATTTACTTGAAAATTTACACATCGGTAGCTTTTGACGTAAATCAGCAGGAGCACTGTGTTTTTCTGGAAAGGGTACCTGCGACGGATCTATTAAAAAAAAAATTTTTTACAAGTTAGAATTAGTATGCAAAAGCATTTAGAATTTTTTTTTTTTTTTTCAAAATGGCCAAGAAATACAGACCAGAGTTGCTTGGTCCATTCTATAATCCGATGGGTGGGATCATACGTTGACTAAAGCGGGCATTGTTTATGAAGGCATGCGAGTGCATAAACGACATCAGTTCGCTATGATTTAAGGGCGTAAAACCGAGTAACTCCATAGAGTACGCTTAAGCGATAACTGTCATTTCAATTAACTATGAACGGAGTGGAAGGCCTATTGTCGAAAATGTCGCTAAAATCCTGGACATTGTCTAGTCTGGCCATCATAAAAGCCTCTTAAGTCTTTTATATTTCGCGATTAGCGAACAAACCCTAATATTAATCATCGAAAATCAGTTTATTGTTTTTGGAATTATTTTCCATTAAGAGTTACACACTTTTCCATGCGTTTGAAACAATTGGCGAAGCACTTTTGCAACTCTCATTGAGGCTCTGAACATATTCAGCGCATTTGCGGTGTCAAAAAACGTTAACCTCACAGTTTATTTTTTACGTACGGGAATAAAAAGAAGTTATCCGGTGCCAAGTCAGGACTATATAGTTACTGGCTCATCAAATCGTTGTTTTGAGCGCTCAAAACTGCAGCCGCTTTAGTCAATGTGTGAGAGCTTGCATTGTCGCGGTGAAAAGTTATTTGTCTTTGGTGACTGGTTCTTCTGATTTCTTGAAAGATAAATGACAAACAAATAGTTGTGTAATACTTAGAACTCGCTGTTCTGCGTTGTCCTAGTATTACGCTTTCGACATGTTCAGTTCTTCACTAGAAAACTTACAACAATTTGCTTGGAAGTGTTTCGTCTTTATTTAAACACCCATGCACTTGACGGATATTTACTTTCGGCCTGGTACGCATGAATCCAAACATCTGTCACGATGCCATAGACGTGTTTTGGAGGAGCGCTATCAAATTTTTAAAGATTTCTCTTAACCAAACGACCAACGGGCTCTAACGAAAACAGTTTTTTATAGCCAAATCTTCTTGCAATATTGAATATATGCTGGTTCCTATAGATGTCTGAATCTCACGACAGGTCACATGATAGTCTTGTAATATCAATTTTAGCACAGCATCAATAGTTTTCGGAACAACAATTGATTTTGGACGATTTTGGACGAATTCATCTTGGACTGATCTGCGAGCTCAATTAAATTCACCATACCATCAATAAATACTGCTCCTTGATGGAGCTTCATCGCCAAAAATTTAATTAAGTTCATCGATGCACTGTTGCTGAGTTAAACCTAGTCGAAAGTTGTGAATAATAATCACGCGAAAATATTAGCGATTTAATTCTATTTTTTGGGAGGGGTGAATATTTTAAGTTACCACAAAGAACACAAATAGCGTTTGTATGTCAAAACTTGCTGAATATGTATAACATCAAAAATGTCAAACTTTTGGATAAAATGATTATTTGCCATCATATAAATATAAATATACTCGTATGTATTTATGTACAAATTTTTCCTTTTAAATATTAAAAACTCTCTTCAACAAAAAAGTGTTTGCTCCACAACTTAGTTTAGGTTTTTTTAATTTCGGATTATTTCTTTAAAAACAGTGAAAATGTATATACCATATATGCAAGTGGTGAAAAAACTAGAGTTCTACATGGCGTATGAGTGACATTTTATGCTTACACGATGCATCTTGAAATATACAATTTTATTGAAATCCCACAACTGGAAAGCTAATAAACCTTACTTTCACAAGGAAAACTGGCATAACATGTAATTAAATTTTAATTAGAAAAAATTATAAAAATGATTTAATTCACCAAAACCGCCAAATGAGCAACAGAAATATGCAAAACTGTTAGCTAAAAGGCATTGAAACATTTTGAACGTCGATAATTAAGCGGGATAAGAGAAGAAGTGCCGCAAGTGATATTTCAACTGAAGTAAATTTTAGCATAATGGCATAAAATATTCAGTTTTAAGCCGCAAAATGGCATGTGCGAAAACAATATTCTTGCTAAACTATTTACATACGCATGTATGTATGCATCTAAATAAGTGATTATGCTATAGCGTCTTTATATGGTATATCAATCCACATATGCTACGCACACACATACACACACACACCGCTACGCATTTGCATTTTCTAATCGAAGTCGCTTACTTAACTTTAATTTGCATTGCAAACTCAACCAAATTTGTTCGCCGCACTCACACTTTATATAACAATTTGCCAGCTTTCGATGGTAGCTTTCGCTTGTGTTTGTGTTGCATAATCTCTACAATGTATGCATGAAATGAAATACGTCAATTTTGCTACTTTAAGTTGCAGCTGCAGCAGCATTCTTGTTGCTTCACAGCACAAATACTTTCATATACTTATGCATGCAAATATCACGATGAAATTTTGCTTTCAACTAAATCACCAATGAAAAGTTTCTATGAATAACACTTATGCATATATTATACATACAAACATACCTTCGTACGAGTATAGCTAAGTTTATAGTGAAATCAGCTGAAATATTTTACTCGCAACATTGCTGCATTTATCGAAACGGTTGCAATTCAACGAAAGTTGTTAAATTTGGTATATAAATGAAATATGAGAGATTTTTCTTTTCAGATATGCGTACATTTCAAAGAAAAATTATTTTTAAATTAGTATTATATTTCAAAATAATGTGATACTTTATTATAGTCATGTGGATACACTTTTCCATAGCAGCTTTTCTACTTAAAATTACCTGATTTGGAAAAAAAACTAATACACAAAAATTTTTTTTACTAAAATTCTTGTTGGTGCTTTAATAAAAATTTCGGCTGCCTAGGTATTTCTATTTTTAAGACGTTATAAACTTTTATGGGGCTTTTATGCCACTAAGGTTATTTGATTTTCTTGAAAATATGTGTTTATGAAGTTTATGGACATATCGGAAAGAAAAATTTACCCGTTTATAAATTTTCTATAAAACTAGTAAATAATCTTAAATTAAAAAAAAAGGAATTGCTAGAATTTAGCGGTTATTTTAATTATATTTTATTTTTATAAATGATTTAAAACTTTTTTTTTTAATAAAATATTCCAATTTTTTTTTAATTTTATTAATTTATGTTATTTTAATATAGTTACAATTTTCTTTTATCTCAATTCATCACAATTTCTTCTTTTTTTTTTGTTCTATAATAGTTTGATTTATTTTATTACAAAATCATTTCTTTAAATTTTATTATTTCTTTTTACAGTCTATTGTTTTAATTTATTTTATTTATTTTCATTTCACATTCTATTAATTTGACTTTTTTAATTATTTATTGTTAGGACTTAGAAGTTAATTTAATTTTATTTTTATTAACTAATCCTCTTATTTTTTTTTTATATTTTATACCAGTTTTTTTGTAATTTTATTTTTTCAGTTTATTTTATTCAAATATATTTTTAATTTTCTTTTATTTCTATTTATTACAACTTATTTACTTTTGGTTTATAATAGTTTGCTTCATTTTATCTCAAAATACAATAATTAAACTTAATAATTTCATTTTACAGTATTTCAATTAAATTTATTTTATTTATTTTCTTTTTACTTTAATTTAAATTAATTTATTTTATATTCATTTCTTAATGTTAGGTTTAATGGCTAATTTAATTCTTTTTTTTATTTTTTTATATTTTATTTTATTTACTTTCATTTTATTTTATTTAAATTTAATTTACATTTAAAAGTTTTTTATTTGTTATTGCCCTTATTTTAACTAGGTTTATTTCACTTTTCCTTTAATTTTATATAACTAAGTTTTATTGTATTTTTTTATTTTTACTTCATTTTCTTTTGATTTGTTTTATTGTTTTTACTTTATTTTGTTCCATATTATTTTTCTCTCTTTATTTTATTTTATCTGACTTTTTTTAATTGAATTTCATTTAATTTAAATTATTAAAAATTCTTTATTTTTTTTTTTTATTTATTTTTTTATATTATTTTATATTATTTTAATTTATTTTATTTTAATTTATTTTATTTTATTTTATTTTATTTTATTTTATTTTATTTTATTGTATTTGATTTTATTTTATTTTATTTTATTTTATTTTATATTATTTTATTTTATTTTATTTTATTTTATTTTATTTTATTTTATTTTATTTTACTTTATTTTATTTTATTTTATTTTATTTTATTTTATTTTATTTTATTTTATTTTATTTTATTTTATTTTATTTTATTTTATTTTATTTTATTTTATTTTATTTTATTTTATTTTATTTTATTTTATTTTATTTAATTTTATTTTATTTTATTTTAATTTATTTTAGTTTTTTATTTTATTTTAATTTTGTTTTCTTTTTTTTATTTTATTTTATTTTTTTATTTTATTTTATTTTTTTTATTTTGCATAGTTTTATTTTATTTTATTTATATTTTATGTCTAATTTTGTTTAATTTTATTTTCATTATTGTTATTATTATTATTATTATTATTATTATTTATTATTATTTCATTTGGTAGATGAAGTGGTATATTTTTCAATTGTTATTTCTTTTTTATATTCGTACTTATGACTACCGTTAATGATAATTTTTATTTCATTCGTTATTATCGCTGATCAATGTAACTTCGGTAATTTGTATAATATTTTCTTCTGTCATAATGTTTAATTGCATTGTAATGAGTTTGTTAAAGTGGTGTAATCAAAGTGGTTGCTTACCGCAAAACTCCCGACGGCCATGTCACAATATGACAAACAGGTAAAATAACAATAACAGCAACAAATGGAGTACATTTTTTTTCATTTCATTTTGCCAATGAACAATTTGCATGAAACAACAATCGATAAGTATTGAGTGCCATTTTGGTTATTTAATTGTGGTATGGCATACACACATTCATATACCTCCATATAGTATAGATGTGTATGCATATATAAGGTATATTTATCATTCACTCATAAATTGCGGATTTCCTACTCTTTGTGCTACACTCATGTCAGGATGTACGTGCAGTGGAACCATTTCAGACATTCAAGTGGCGTCGGAAAAGTCAGTTGTGCATGCGGCGGTGGCGACGGTGACGGTGACGGCGGAGTCGGTTACAAACTTTTTACCTTTCAATTGTGTGATTTAAAAATACTTTTTCAATTAAAATTAAAATTGCATGCAAATCAACATGCAACAATTTATATATTCATATGCGCACATAAATATATATGACGTTTTTAAACACTTTCTCAATTTTTCCAGAAAAAAACCAAATTTTTTCACGCATTTAATTTCTGATTCTCTATTTGCCGCATTGTTTTCGGAGTTTTTTATGGCTTCACTTTAGCTTTTTTGGTGCCTATAAGTGCCTGCCTGTGCATATGTGTTTGTGTAAAATATTAAAATTTTCATTTGTGTGCATGTAAACGTGTAAGCGTGTATGCGTGTATGCGTAGTATTTGCGTTTATGCTTGTTGCTGTTGCGTGGTTTTCAATTAAAAATTACGATTATTCGGCATAAAAGCCGGCAGTTGCAAAAATTTATTACACTGACGCGCCAAGCTTGCAGCTATTCCATGCACGCACATACACACGCGCCAACATTTAAATAGAACTATATGCTTATGTGCATGCGTGTGTATGTGCGTGTGTGTTAGGTTGAAGAATTTCAGCCCTACCGTTATTGGCCAGCTGACGCTGTCAACGGTTTGCTTGTATATGTCAGAATGTGTGTGAGGTGACAAACTTGCGAGTTGGTTGCAGTTACAGTAGGTTGGCCAGTTGCAAAGCGGCAACATTGTTGAGAATGTGTGTAAAACGATAATGAAAAAGACATTGTGTTTCAATTATAAATTTCACCTGTTCATCGGGGCAATACAGTGGACAAATTAAGCTTAAGTTGTGTCAAAAGTGAGGTAAAAAAGCCTCCAGACTTTATTAGAATTTTTAGTGCTTTCATAAAAATTTCAGTGAGCTTATGTAAAGCTTACGGGCAGCTTTCGTAGAGCTTTCATATCTGAAAAGTTGAGGGTAGATTTTTGCAAGCAAATAAAAAATTATTCTTTTTTACTATCTGGACCCTAATGCTCGGTCCTAAACTAATAGGATGATTATTGCCCACTACATGTACACTCTTTCGTAATGTATAATACATTTCCACAGTTAATAGAATGATCATATAATTAGCCTCCACTCGATGATATTTATTCGATATACTCGTATATCGTTGCCTGTCTTTCCGCTTGCAAATAGATCGCGAAACTAGAGCTTACATTTTCAAGAGATTATCAGTATAGGATGGGAAGAAGGAATATTTTATCTGGTATAAGTTCTCCCTTGAAAAAATTTAATTGAAACTTTCTGCCTGCCCAAGCTTTATATATTCCACTGACTCATGTTTTATGTACTGTAGTTACCAATCACGGAAATCCTTTATGAAGGGAGGGGAATAAAACCAATATTCATCTACACCCAAAAGTATGCTCCGATCAACAAGTGCAGTGAGTAATCTTAAAGTATTAAGGTCATCTATTCGTCGAAGCAAAAGTCTCTCCTCCTGCTCTGTTCTTACCACCAGCTATTTTCTCAGAAGTTTTTAAAGTTTTGGTATTTCTTTTCATCCGAACGACACGGTCTTCCCACAAAAGCGGCCCTTAAACTCTCTTTCCGATTTCTGCTATTTTGAACCTGAATCGTTCTACTTTCATTATCAGTCTCTGTTGAATCATCACATCAATAAAAACGAAATAATCAGTTTTACTTTGGTTGAGAACTAATTTATATGCCATCAGAGAGGTGGCCCGAAAAGATCACCCCTGGTGAACAGGCGCTACAACTACACTTCGGCGAACCCTTAAACTGGAATTTGTAGGAGTAACTCTACTGAAGTTTCCTCTCTTTTTTGCTATGACCCAAGGCTCCACATGGGTTTGTTACGGCATCCTAGGCAAGGGTTGCCCCCCTTCCACGCTTCCACTACCCAAAAGCTTCATCAGGGTCAGCAAGTATCACTCCGAGCCATTCGACACAAAACCAGGTTTCGAACAAGGTGATTCTTTATCGAGCTACTGAGCTGACTAGAGAAGGTAAAAGTTTCTGTATAGCAAGCAATAGCAAACATTATTGGCCCCAAAAGCAGCGCTGTGAGTTCCGCCTTTGCCAGAGCGGATAAGGAAGCAAACCGTATAAGTTTGGTAGTGAACGAGAACAAGACGAGATAACTCCTGTCACAGTTGTCACTGTTGAATGTCAAAACTTTGAAGTCGTAGATAACTTCGTCTATCTTGAAACCATCATCAACGCTAACAGCCACTCTTTAAATTCTATTCAAATTCACTCTATCTAAGCGGCGCTACTGTGGACTGATTAGGCACTTGCAAAGTAAATTCCCCTCCCGACGAACAAAAACCTACATGACTCTCATCGCTCTCATCCTTATACACATATGGTGCGGAGACATGGACGATGGCAACATCAGATTATTCGGCGTTCGGAGTCTTCGAGGGAATAGTTATGCGTAAAATTTATGGCTCTAAGCACATTGCTAATGGCGAATACCACACCAGATGGAACGATGAGCTGTACGTGATATAGGAAGGCATTTACATAGTTCAGCGAATCAAGAGACAGCGGCTACGCTGGCTAGGTCATGTGATCCGGCTGGATAAGAATACTCCAGCTTTGAACTTTTTCGATGAAGTTCCAACTGGTGGAAACCAGAGAAGTGGAAGACCTGCACTCCGTTAGAAGGATCAGGTGGAGTAAGTTTTGCCTAGGGCTATGATGAGTGCGCTTGGATGATTTAATAATCTCACCATAATTTCTTCTGAAACATTTTATATTCAGATACATACATAATTATTGATGAGAAGACTTTAATTTTATAAAGAGACTATCGGACCAAACCGTTTGCGTTCCAAATCAAAATTTTTGTGGGTTTGGGTTTGCACGAATATTAAGGAAGACGAGCGGACGTGATTGAGAACACGTAATCTATAGTTTAGTTTTAGAGCAAACTCCTGCGGTTTTTTAAACTATGGAACACAAGAGACACTTTACTGTTTCCTACTCTGTTTCGAACGCACAGCAACTTTTGGTGCTTTGAGATACGAAATGGATCGATATTTTTATCGGTACTTCCAAATCGCTTACGGGATTTTAGTCGTTTTAACAACAGTGTGGCATTCATTCCTTCACGTTCACGTTGCTCGTGCGGCCACCAACCCATGTGGAGCCCTGGGTCATGGTTAAAAGAGAAGAAGCTTCAGTGTCGGACTTGAAGTACGGAGCTCGCTAATCGATTTTCCTCCTTTAACTTGTGGTATGCGTCTTGATGTGGTCCAACAAATGGAGGTACCTACAGTTTAAACTAAGCCGCCTCCGAACGGCCGATGAATTTTTATGAGGAGCCTTTATTTCGTGCTGGAAATACACTCGGAGGGATTGACATCCCCTGCTGAAGGGCGACACATTTAGTAAAATTATTTTTCTATTATTTTGGATGCTAATCAAACCAGTACTCAAACCATGGTCTTCAGAATGGCAGTACGCAACGCTAACCACTTGAATATCGGGGCTCGCCCAGCCAGGTTATATGCTGGGTTTGGTACTCACCACCTAGAAGCCAGCTCCAATGAAAAATAGATCTAAATAATTAGCTTGGAGTTCTTCAAAGACTCACTTCTTTAAATATCACCATTTTTATGTAATATAAACACCTTCTCAGTTCCACTGTCAGCCAACACACACACACACACGACCATGCTTTAGTTGCTTGTTCATTGTCGTTGCTACTATTATTATTAATATTTTTGTGGGCGTGACAGCTGCGCTGTTCATTTTTATTAAACATAAATTCTTAAATAAAACACACATACATACATACCAACATTCACTGCAAGTATGTATGCATATATTGTATATGTGTATGTGTATGTACACATACCTATACACACATTTAGGTGCAACGCATTAAATTCAATTTGTCGCACATTGCTCCGAGGCTTTGCGTGCACTTTTTTTTTTTTGCTCTGCTTCCTGATGGGCTATGGAGCCAGAGTTGCGAGTGGGTGGTCAGTGGTGAGTAGGCAGGCAGAGTATACTTTCTACTTTCAATGAAGCCGTCAGCGTAGGTTTTATAATTCATATATGTACGTGTATGTATGTACATATGTTTGTGTGTGTACGCATATTGGTACGTTTTTTTCTTTTCTTTTTGGAACTACATACAATTGCTTTCGTTGCAATTCGGTTTTTTATCTCACTCCAACAACCGTTGCAGTGATGCAAAACGAGAAATTGTTGAAAAAGAAATTCGTTGTTGTAAAAAGGTCGTTTTTTTTTGTTCTAGTTCATGGGGAAGATATTTATTGAGTTAAATAATATGTGGGTTTGCTTTTAAATTTAAACCTTTCTGTAATTAGTTGAAAAATTCTAGAAATTTAATTTATGAAAGTATCCTGTAGCAGGTATACCAGTAGTTTTAATGAAACGATCTGGCTAAAGAACTTATGGGACGCCTCAAGTATGAATTGAAATAACCGCTGTTAAATAAGAGTCAGAACTTTGAATGTCATTATCCTAAGGACTTCATGTGATCCAGTCATACCATCAGGTGCTCAATATGAAAGAGATAGCGATATTCTTAAATTGATAACAGGGTATTTGGCCAACATCACAAGCGGTACCTAAGTGCAATGAAGTGCTTTCAAAACAAAGCTTTAATAGTGGCCTTCGAGAGCTTAGAACGTAGGGAATACCATTCAACGCAAATTCATAAAACAAGAATTTTTACAAGATTATGATCCTAACCCATACTTTCAAAACTTCCTAAGGATACTATTGAGTATCTTTAGAGCTCCTGCTGGTCAAACTAATGTATGGATCTTCTTCTGCTTTCAGCACCACCTCTTATCCATCCATCCCATATAACCTAGCCAGCCAGTCCATGTCCAATAATTTCAATATCATCGTCGTATGCCAAATGTTGTACTCCCTTACAGAAGCCGGTACCTCCTCAAGTTAAAACTGCAACTCTAATTATTTTCCCCAGCAAAATATTAAAAAATCACATGATAAGGAATCAATTTATCTGAAACTTCATTTGGTATCGAACGGTTCGACAAAGCACTTTCCGATACTGTCGGAGCTTTTGGTATTGCTTATTCTCAGATACTGCAGCTTCTCTTATTTGTGCTTTTGAAAGCGGCTTTAAAATCAACGAAGAGGTGTTGTGTGTCGATGTTCCTTTCTTCGGAACTTTTCGAAGATTTGGTTCATGGTTTATTTACTAGGTTTAAAGCCACACTGATAAAGTCCAATCAGTTTGTTGACATTGGGCATTAATCTTTATCATAATACGTTCGATAAGACTTTATATGCGATATTGAGGAGCCTAAACATACAAAATAAATGGCCCAGTTGGTGAGAACGTCTTTTTAGTGGGTTGTGCAGACTACACTTGGATTCCAATTATCAGGCACGCTTGCACCAGACCATAATTTGCAAAGAAATTTATGCTTGCACTTTATTAGTCCCTCAATGTCGTAGCTAAATAGCTCGACCAGCAATCCAACGGCCAAGTCACTTTGTTGTTTTTCAAGCGGGCGATTGCTATTCAAAATTAATTATGGGAAATTGGGTTCGCCTTCTCCTGGTGTTTTATTTTCACTGCCATTGAGCAAGCTGGAGTCGTGTTCCCTCCATCAATTCATTATACTCTGGGCATCAGTCACCAAAAAACCTCTCTGTGTCCTACAAGGCTTTGTTTTCTTCAAAAATATTAACAGAAAAAGTGGCTAAAGATGGCAGGTCTCTCTCATCTTTACAAATCTTATAGAACTTAGTTATTTAAGAGCTGTAGTAAAAGAGATTGACCGAAGAACTCCGTGATCCTTCTCGTAGTATTCTTGGAGTAATATCGTTACTCATCGAAGGTTAAACTCTGTAAGCAATAATATGTACCACATTTAACTTTAAGAAAGTCATTAATTAGAAAAAGATTAAATTAGCTGAGTCAAAATTCCGTCCACTCAGCTACATAATTTGCGGAGTTACATAGTTTTCTATAACACGGGGCCTGCCATTATCTCAGCATCGTCTCAGCATTTCATTACTGTGTCGAATCTGAAACCCAAATACTGGATAACCCGATTAGTATATCAACGAGCCTAACATCTTAGCACAATTATTGTATCACCACGATAACCGACTATTAGATGCCTAGCATGGAAGCTCGTGATCTCGGCGACATTTTGTTTCAACAAGACAGCGCCACTGCCCATACATCACATCAATCAATGGATTGATTGGTTTGATTAAGAGAACACTTCGGGGGGCAGATAATTTCATGTTTTGGGCCAGTCGATTGGCCACCAACATCGTTCATTCCGTTCGACTTTTTCCTATGGGAATTTATAAAGTCTAAAGTTGAAGTGGACAGTCCAACTTTGATTCAAGCCTTGGAGCAAAACATCAAGCGTGTGATTTGCCAGTTACCAGTCGAAATGCTCGAACGAGTCATCGAAAATTGAACTCAAGGGATGGACCATCTGAGACGTGGCCGCGGAAAATATAAAGAGGTAATCTTCAAGAAAGAAATGTCAAAGAATATTCTTTCGAATGATAATAAAAAATTCCCCATTAAAATTTAATTTTCTGTGTTTTTTTTTTTTTAAATAGAGGAAACCTCGAAATTGATCACCCATGTTTGGATTAGCCAAGGGTGGTAGATTTCGCAACCTTCTGTAGTATCTACAAAACTTTGATTAAAGGACTTTGGACATAAACAATTTGCACTCGAGATCTGCTGCGGATAGTTCTTCGGCAAGAAGAGATTTAAGAAGTTAACCTTCCCGCCGAATTCCTGAACATCCTCCTTCTCATTCGTGAGGAAAATTATTAAAAAAGGACTAAAATGCGGAATACGGAAGGGAATGCGGAAGGTTTTTTACTCCAAACTTCTGTGGTTAAATTGCAAGGTTATAATCCCAGCACCAAGAAGTGTAATAGGGGAATGAGTCGTACAGACTACAACGTCACTTATTCTCGGCACAGTAACCACCAAAAATATTTTAGCTCAATTTCTTACACTGAACTGTCTACGCATCGGAGATGACAAGAAATTTAAACAGTCTTCCACTCTGCCCCATCACTACTAATAGGTATTCCTCATAGAGAAACAATTGGGAAAGGAATTTTCCTAAAACTGGAACCTGGACCCTCTGAATATATTACGGTGCTGGTAATAACTTTTATGTATCATTTCTACTACACCACGAAAGGAGAGAAGACCTCTAAATGAGTACACCTACTACTGAACTTATTGGCACACTCCATAAGTGTTTCGACAAGAATGAACGCACCTCATCAAATCTCTGCAGTTTACCAATGCCAGCTGTTGAAAGAGTTAGGAAATGCACACACTTACAACACTTACATAGAAATGGCTTCATCTGGCAATGAGAAAATATTGGCTTGATATGTCTGACACAGCATATAAATAGAAAAGAGTCACATATTCTACGAAGTAAGTAAAGAATCAACTCAGCAGAACATTAGCTTAAAACAAAAACAAAATATAATCGCACTAAAAAAGGCTAAAAGAAAGGAAAAAACAAGAAAACTTCACGACAAAAGCGACTAGCACTTTCAGCTCCCTCACTCATAGGTACACGCCGAAAGAGTTTTCTTTTTAAGAAGAAACTGGAAAAAAAGTCACTTCCACATGCCTTGCGCCCCAAAGACTACGCCAAAGTGCAAATCGGCGAAAAGTGAAAAAAAATACAAATAATAAAAAAGAATTATGAAAATGAAATTTATTGAAGGATTCCTTGGTATCTACTTCGGCAACAACTCATGTGGCAATCGTTTTCACATACTCGTATGCATTCTTCGTTCTACAAGAAAACAACTAAAAAATCTTATCTCAATGTGTGTTTTGGCACACTACTTCATGGCTTCATTGCCTCGTAGTAGCTTCCGTTTATCAACGACAAACGGAAATGGTGAAAACGAGTAGAGGGAGCGCGGAGCAGAAGGACAAGAGGAGCAACTCTATGTGAGCGTATGAGAGCAGGGTACGCTGCCTGTTTGAATGTGTTAATGGTTGTAATGTATGGCATAGTAAAAAAAAAAGTCACACACACACACACACACACAAATATATTGAATATGAGTAAGTGTGTGAATTAGTGAGATTGGCGTAAAACTGGAAGCAATGAAATGACCAACAGGACTTCGGCAGTAGTCGTGACGCCGAAGTATAAATTTATATATAAAATTTTCAAAATTTAGTTTGCTTGCTTTAAAATTTTTTTGCCATGACTATATGTTGCCTACATTCAGGCGCCATTTTTAATCAACTCAATAGCTGACTACGCGTTCAGACAGTCACTTCATTGAGTTAATTATCAATTTTTGGTCTGAACAATTACAGTAGGTAGTAAATTGAAGCTTATTTCACTAGTTTTTTTTTATTTCCTACAGGATATTACGCAAAAATTTACATACTTACAAATAAATTTACTTACTTACTATGCGTAAATTTCACAAGGACAACGAAAGCAACGTTTAGCTTTCATTCCAAACCATTAAAGTCGATAAATCGAATGGAGATTTGAATTGAAAAATGCAAACTCTATGCCGGAAAAGTGCAATAAAATTGTCAGTCCAGAATAGAACGGAAAGAAAAACAGCGAAAAACAAGCAAAAAAAAACAAGAAAAAAATGGCGCACTCAAGTAAAGCCAGATAAAAGTGGCCGAAAAATATGAACTTCAGTGACTTCACAGCCTAGAACATAAAACAAAAAATACAAAAAGTAATAAAGTCAAAAGGTAGAGTAGCCAAGTAGGCCGAGGTGGATCGTTAAAGAGCTTAAAAACAAACTGAGGACAATATTAAGAAAAATTATTTGGTCAATATTGATAAACGAACGCAGCTGAGAGAGATAGAGAGAGGGAGAGAGAGTGGACTTAAGAGTATATTGCGGTAATAAAAATAAGGTTTAAGTCTTTAGCTCATAAACCTTTAGGCATTTCGAGTAGTTTATGGTGAATTAGTAAGTACAGTAATAAATCCAACAAATTTTCCAAAATATTTAATAAATACCTATTTATTCCACAAAAAACACACATACTCGTAAATAGAAGGATCCTTATATATCTTGCACACTTGGGATTTTTCAAACTTTTTTAACCTTTTGGTTACAATGTGGCTTTAGAGCAGAAAAATGGTTGCGCAAACTTACTAAACGTAGGGATTGGGCGCTAGATTGCTGCCCTTTCTCCAGATTATTTTATTTGCAGTTTTTCGAACTATAAAATTTGAATTTTTCATTGTAATCAATTTCTAGAATCAATTTAAGGATGAGGATGAAGAGAAGCATAAGGATGAGGGGAAGCATAAGGATCAGGATGATAGGTGGATGGATAAGAATAAGTATAAAGGTAAAAGATATAGGCAATGATGAGGAAATTGATAAGGATGAATATAAGGATAAGAGTAGGGATGAGGTTGTGAATAAAGTCAAGGATAATGATAGGGATTAAAATAAGGATAAAGTTAAAGATAAGAAAAATGTATAAATAATAATAAGAATAAAAATTATGAAGAGTATGAGTATAATGATGCGGATATGGTAAAGGATAAATAGGAGGATAAGGATATTTATAAGGAATTGGGTAAGATAAAGAATTATGAAAAGGATAAAGTCAGATATTGGTAGGGATACGGATAAATATAAATAAATAAATGATAAAGGCAATTATAAAAATAAGGATAAGAAGAAAAATAAAAAGCATAAGGATAATGATAAGTATAAGGATACCGATACCGAAGAGGATAAATATGAGGAAACATATTTTTATGTAAAATATCTAAAGTAACAATACATATATCAGTATACAGATATGTAAGAGAATTTGGTCAAGGATCAAGTTAAAGATGAGGAGAAGCAAAGGATAAGGAGAATGACAAGAATGACGATATAAATAAGGACAAGGATAAGGATGTGGATAATGGTAAGCATAAAGATAAAGATAAGGAATAGATAAGTATAAATATATGGAAAAGGATAAAGGCCAGGATAAGGATATTTATAAGGAATCAATAAGAGTATGAGAAAAATAAGGGATAGATAATGTTGAGGATAAAGATACTGACACAGAAAAGGATATGGTCAAGGATAAGAATGAGAATGAAGAAGCGCAAAGAATAAGAAGAAGAATAAGGAATTAAATAAGGACAAGAATAAGGATAAGGGAAGAGTAAAGGATATTGTTAAGGATAGTGAACGGTTAAGGATAAAGGTAGGACAAAAATATATACAATGGGAATGGAATTCGCATAAACATTTATTTATAACGGTATGATTAAGGATAATTATAAGGATAAAATAATGATAAGCGTGGGATGATGGAGGGATGAGTATAAAGATATGTATAAAAATATGTTCAAGGATAAGGCTGAGAAGGAGGAAAACAAAGGATAGGGATATGATGCAGGATAAGAATATACACTAGGACATGGATAAGGATAAGGGTATGGATAGGATAAGGAAAAGAATTATGTATAACCACTATCCTTAGGGATAAAGATCAGAAAAAAGACAAAAATAATGATAAAATAAGGATAATAATAATTATAAAAATAAAGCTAGGGAAAAGGATAAATTTGAAGATGAGAATTGCGTGAGTATATGGTTAAAGATAGTAATAAGGATGAAAAAACCAGATGGATACAAATAATGATAAGGATAATAAAAAAGCAAGCAGGATAAGAATAAGCATAAGAACAATGATAAGCATAAAGATAAAGAGAATAGTAATAATAAAGATAAATATAAGGCTAATAATAAGACGAATAATGAAATCGAGGTCTAAGGTATAAAAAATTGACTATTTCGTTGTTAACAAAATAATATTATTTATTAATAATATTAAAGGGAAAGGATAAAGTTGAAGATAAGACTAAAAGTAAGAACAAAAATTGAAAAATGAGAACGTAATAATAAAAGCAAAGCTATTTATATATAGAACAATTTCTGGAAAAAGCCAAGGAATATGACTTTTTTACATATACTTGGCGTTTCATAGCCGCTCCTCCTCCAATTTTTAGTGTGCTTTGACGATTTTCCAACACATAATGAAGATTATCCTTTAATCGAAGCTATTAAGCCTGACTACCGCTAAGTAAATTGCTCATGAACTTAAAACATAAGCATACTGTTTGAGATTAGCGAAAATTGTTTACAATAACAATATATCCTCTCATTTACTCTCCCTAATTCCCCATATTGTTCTTATTGTTGCAAACGCACGCCATAATCGCCGCCTATTACTCACTAGAGATTCAAACTTCAAATTTTAAGCACGCGCATACGGCTATAAAATTTTCGAAGAAAAAAAATATGCTTTAAACAAAAATAATTGTGTCTTGACAGCAGATAGTAATGTGGCTCTCTCTGGAATTCATCACGTCTTAACAACTCAATGTTTCACAAATTTCCTTTTTAATTCTACTTTTTATTACCCATATAATTTGTTTTGACCATTTTAAAATACGTCATTCCTTGCCTTGTCCTTTTCCGTGCAATAAATTGTAATTGCTGCGTAGGAATATTTTCATTTTTTAATATTTTTTTTTTTTTTTTGTTTTTTTGTGAATCACATTTTGTAGCCTATCCATTTTACAAACATTTCATATCCATATCGTTTTTAACAGCGCATAATCGGTATAATCATAAAATTTATGTCCACTGGCAATGGCCGAATTAAGGATGAGTTAATAGAGCGAGAGCAATAAAGAGGCTTTAAAAACAGTGACGACGCTGGCTGGCTGGCTGGCTGGCGGGGTGGCTAACTGTAAAGCCTTCCACGTACACTACCACAAAAATTTCAGGATTTTAAGGATAATAGCATACAAGTGCTATTAAGCGTGGCATGAGGCAAAGAATGACTGACAGATAAACTGAGATGTCATATTGTACTATATACATAAATATGTACAAGTATACATTTATTATAACAAAAATTTTCTGAACTTTTATATATGAACTGTATATATGTATATATAAGTATGCGAACATTAGTGAGGATCTGAATATCTACCTTAATTTTTGCACATTTGCCAGTATAAAAGGAAATAGTAAAATCCTATTATTATTATTTTTTACTTTTTTTTAAAGTGCCTTATCGAAGTATCGATTTATTTTCTCTTACTTAAAAGTCCTTCCAAACATAACCGACATGGGTACTTTCACCCATACAATAGATATTCTATATTGGAAGGGTCCGTGGACTTATTATATTAGGTAAAGTAAAAAGTTCGTTCGGTTTTTTTTTCTTGTTATGCAAATGGTTCCAAACGGTTTTCTGTCTTATCTTTAGTCCCTCAGCAATTAAATAAGTGCTCACGTGATGGTCTGTTTCCACTATTTCCATGATTTTATCGCAATTTTCGACAACAGGCCTCCCCACGCGTGGTGCATCTTTGACATCGAAATTACCGGAACGGAACCTAGCAAACCATCTTTGTGCTACACGTTCATTTACAGTGTCGGGCCCATAAATTAAATTTATTTTTTCAGCCGCTTTGGCTGCTTTTTCGCCTTGATCGAAGAAAAATTTTAAAATTTGGCGAATTTTCTCTTTGCTGGTGTCCATCTTTGACGAGCGCTCACAACGTGCTGAGTCAATCAATCGAAAAACTGTCCAATACAAACTTTTAGCGCAAATAAACACGTTTTCAACGCCGCATAGTGTGACATGATGCGACACGTAAAACTAGTCTTAGATAAAAACCGAACGAATCTTTTACTTAGCCTAATGATGTACTTATTAAAATTCATAGAAAAAAATTTATTCGAAAATATCTAAAAGGAAATAGGAGACCTTTTTATTTATACTGGAAAGTGGTGGGCAAATACAGTGAATAGCACTCAGGTCCCAAAGAACCCAAATAAAAATGGTCGACGAACCTTACAGCGATTTTAAATTTTTTCTAAAGTATTGTAGTACTCCTTAAGTTCTGGAGCATCTTGAACCTACTACACTACCATTATGGGGCAGCGTAAATTTGACACAGACTAAAACTTGAAAACTAACCAAAAGAGAACTTTTCATCCTTGTAGATGTATATAATGATAGCGATGCCTACCCTTCAGATATTATTTTCAAAAACATTATAACGTTGAATCAGCATTAACCTTGAGAATGGCTGGTCATCAATCAATTAAGTCGTTATATTTTCAAGTTGCTGGCATAATGTTTTAACTCTGTGATTTAAGACAGTAGTCTGTTTTAGAAGCTTCAAAAATTAAATTTTTTTGGCCTTAAAACTATACTACAATAAAACTATGCAAGAATATGTCCTCAAAATTTCAGTGATCAATTCGATGTCTTTTAAAAGCTTTAGTGGCCGAGTGCTCACCCTCATTTTTTTAAGCACTTAAGAGGGGTTGCTATCTGCTTAATACCTTTTGAATTAAAGTTGTCAAATTAAGGTGAATATCTTTTTTTCTAATTATTTCAAACTAATTTTAAATTTATATGTACAAAAAACTTGAGAGATCTCGTCCGATTGACTTGAAATTTTGTCCGAACTATTCGCTAAAGTTATATTTATGATTCGATTTACTAGAAACTCGATACACAGGCGGCTTTTTGAAATTAAGTAAAAAATTTCAAACATAAAGTTTTATTTTTTACTTGGATAAAAGGATTTTTTTCAAAATCTTATAAAATACCTTTATTTCACTATAAAACAATGCCAACAGCTTTTATATTAAATTGTTACTACAAAATTTTTATTTTATTTTTAACATAAAATGACATTTGAGTTCATAAAACAATCCAAAAACTGCATTTTGAGCCACCCTAATGTACTTGCGTACAAGCATGTGTGTGTGTGTGTGTTTAGCGAGTGCGAATATAAGCTTACCAACTCGTGCGAGTGCTCTTAATAGTCGACTGACTAACCACTATATGTACATATATGCAAAACTATTAAAAACCATGCTGCATACCATATATGTATGGTATGTTTGTATGTATTTATATACAAAACTTTCGCATGTCCTGTGTGTGTGTGTGTGTATCTGTGTTGTGTCTGCAGCAACATTTAAAGGCAAATTATACTGCCAATGTTCGTAAAGTGTGATTTAAATGCACTTGAGTGCGACACTCGAACGACAACTAAATTGCTCTGCCTTTATTGGATGTCATAAAATGTCCGTTGCAATGCTTCTTCTTATTCTCCTTTGGTATATTCCTTTCAATCTTTTGAGGGGGAGGGATGCCACGTCGTATGAGTCACGTTTCTCATATAAACACTGGACATTGTAGACCAAAGTGAACAACAAAGTATTTACATGTATACATACGAGTACACTTACACATATACATACATTTGTATAAAAATAAAAATTGCAATAAAATGATTGAAATGTTAGTTGAGCTAAACCCCGCTGTGTTGTACCTCAGTTGTACTACTGTTGTTGTAGGTATTGTATAACAGCACATCCTTACAACAGTCGCGCTACCTTGTTGCTTGCTGCTCGGCTGCTGCTGTATCATCGCCATTATTCTTTTGACATATGCGTCATAATTTCAAATCAAATATATAAAATCCATCAATGTTGTTGTATCCGACTTCTATTGCAGTTTTGAGTGATATTAGGTTGCCTCATTCTTCTTTCTAAGCAGTAGTATGTTTATAATGTGTGCATTTTTATAAGGAAGCCTGTACATCCACAGTTTTATTGTAAAAACTTATTTCAATAAGTCGATTTATGACTGCAAATTCGCTTCTAATGACAGCTATGTCCGTCTCAGGAGGAAAAGTCTATATATATACGAGGCGATTAACAAAAGTTCGGTCAGTTGACCAGAAAAAGAAAAAGAAAATCTTTTTGTATTTATTCGTAATTTTTTATCTTCTCTACAAAATCACCTTTGATTTCAATACATTTATTTATTAAGTTTATAAAGTTCAGCATTAACCACATTAATTATCTCCTCGCTGCTATCTTTCCTTTTAAATTTATTATAATTTTTGGAAATAACCAAGAGATGCTATATCCAGGGAATATGGTGCTCGACGTATTTCTTCGATTCCAGAGATCGCAATAAAATTTCTCGTTATTTCAGCAGTGTGAGATAGCGCGTTGTCATGATGCAAAAAGTAGCGCCGCAAACCTTCTTTCCACCAAATTTTTTAAAACTTTTGGTAAGCAGTCTTCGATGTAACATTTTGCAGTTACCGTCTGACCCTTTTCCAGTGGAGTAGCAGCTACGACTTTAGATCGGGTGAAGAAAACTGACATCATTGATTTTGCTCCTGATTTTTACTGCTTAGATTTTATGGGAGCGTTTGCTGCTGTTTGGTTCCTGGATCGTACTTACAGAACCAAGATTCGTCACCAGTAACGTCTTTACTAAAGTTGTTTAGGAAAAATTGAGCAAAATGCACCATGTATTGGCTGTAAATTATGCCGAAACCAGAATGGAATCGCATTGCGAATTTCTGTTTGCGTTGGTGGTAGAATTTCGTCTGACCCATCCTCAGCTATCTTGCTTTTCTCGTCTCCATTTTGGCCGATCGTTTTAAAATTTGAAAAGGAGTAGTATTTTTGGATTTAACAAAAACAAATTGAAAGTCACCAGCTGACCGAACTTTTGTTAATCCCCTCGTATATATACATATAAATAAACAAAAAATATTAAACTAAACCAAATAAAACTAAACAAAACAAAATAAAATAAAATAAAATAAAAAAATATTAGATAAAATTAAATTAAATTAAATTATATAAAAGAAAACAAAATAAATTAAATTAAATTAAATCAAACAAAATAAAATAAAACAAGAAATAAAGCAAAATAAAATAAAATAAAAAAAAAATATAATTAAATTAAATTAAATTAAATTAAATTAAATTAAATTAAATTAAATTAAATTAAATTAAATTAAATTAAATAAAATGAAATAAATTAAAATAAAATAAAATAAAATAAAATAAAAACAATCAAAATAATAAAATAAAACAAGAAATAAAGCAAAATAAAATAAAATAAAAAAAAAATATAAAATAAAATAAAATAAAATAAAATAAAATAAAATAAAATAAAATAAAACAAAATAAAATAAAATAAAATAAAATAAAATAAAATAAAATAAAATAAAATAAATAAAATAAAATAAATAAAATAAAATAAGTTAAATAAATTAAAATAAAATTAAATTAAATTAAATTAAATTAAATTAAATTAAATTAAATTAAATAAAATAAAATAAAATAAAATAAAATAAAATAAAATAGAATAAAAAAAAAATAAATAAATAAAATAAAATAAAATAAGTTAAATAAAATAAAATTAAATTAAATTAAATTAAAATAAATTAAATTAAATTAAATTAAATTAAATTAAAACTCTGCAAGTCCCTCATCGTTCCCGTCCTGCTTTATGCTGCGGAAACATGGACGGTGACAACATCTGATGAGTCGGCGTTAGGTGTTTTCGAGAGAACGGTTATCAGTGAGATTTATGGTCGTTTGCACATTGGCAACGTCGAGTATCGCAGACAATGGAACGATGAGCTGTACGAGTTATACGGCGACATTGACATAGTTCAGCGAATCAAGAAGCAGCGGCTACGCTAGCTAGGCCATGTGGTCCGGATGGATAAGAATACTCCAGCTTTGAAGGTTTTTGATGCAGTACCCGCTGGTGAAAGCAGAGGAAGAGGAAAACCTCCACTCCGTTGGAAAGACCATGTAGATAAGGACCTGGCTGTACTTGGTATTTCCAATTGACGCCAAATAGCAAAATGAAGAAACGGATGGCGGAATGTTGCTAACTCGGCTATAAGCTTGTAAGCATTGGCTATGCCAGTAAGGTAAGTAAATAAAATAATTTTATAAAAAATACAATTAAACCAAAATTAAAACAAAATAAATAAAATTACAATAAAATATATGTATTATATATATAAAACAAAAAGAAGATAAAAAAAATAATAAAATTTGTGGGAATCGGACAGATTGGACCACTAAAGCATATGTACAGCATATACCATATATACAAATAAATGTTGAAAACGAAAATCATCGAAATCGAAGGACTTTATCATAAAGCCTCCTTGCAACGGATTTGTTGAGTTATGAAATTTACTATTCAATCCTAAAATACTCTAAATTTGACACATTCATGGAAGCTAAAAGACTTTGGCATGCCCGATGACAGCTCTTCATTCCGGTTTCTTTCTGCAAATGCGCCTCGCTTTCCTCTTCAAATCTATGGAGGTAGCCTACACAGGCCACACGCTTTGTGGCCGATTGCGACGTTCCAGTAAGCAGTCATTTCCCTGCAGTTCGACAGTTTTCAAGGTACATTTTCAAAGTACGTTCTCACGTTGTATAAAATTAATGGTTTCCTTGATGTAGCGACAGTGTGTAGAAATCTTGAAAAGCCCTTGCAGTATACTGAGTGGCTGGTAAGTGCTCCCAGAAAGCAAAAGTGCCAAAAGTTGCTGATAAAATGTCTTACCCACGCAGAGGCATGCACTACAGTTGGTTCGACACTCATTAGATTTTTGAAATTAAGCAGGACTTTCGTTGTTTTCTATGATATTTTCTTTCTTTGCTTGAAGCCCTCACTGATTCTCTCTTTTTGCTGGCCATGAAAGAATTAAAAATAATTATTCCTCACTTTTTTTCTAGTTGTAGAAAAAGTCACTTTGCGTTGTATCGCTGGGTATCTGAATGACTTTAATTTAATTATGCATGTACATACACATAAAGGACTTGTTAGATTTTAAACTATCCTTTAACAGTCATGCGTGCTCATTGCACATTTTTCACTTGTCCATTGCTTCTGCTCACGCAACGTGTGGGATGTTTGATGTTGCCGCAATGAATATGTCAAATTTTGGTCAACACCATGAAAAACAACTCCCTTGATATGTCTGGTCAATGCACGCACATTCGTAAATATATATACATATGGTATATGTACATATGTATTTAAGGGCATGTTTGTATGCCCCCACGGATTAAGGACACTCGTAAATGTTTATATGGCAATTTGTATACAACACGCTCGCCTTTGCTGTCGCCTGTGTTTACACTAATCATAACTTGACATTAATTGGGCGCATGACAAATTGACGATGAAATGTGTGCGTGTGTGTGAAAATATGTATAGGGGTGTGCGTGTGTGCGGTCTAAATTCAGCTTGAATTATATTAATAACAGCAAAGGCTGGGCGGAAGTGGGAGGCAGAAGTTACAGTGTCTGAAATATGCACCTTTTTCTCATGCACATACCTACATATGTGTATATATGTATATATGTATGCATATATGTATGTATGTACGCACTAAACACAAATCTGCTATTAAAACAATTAATCAACTAGATATTTGCACACTGTGTAGCGTTGTTGCTCCCTTGTTAGATTTATTTATTTTTTTTTTTTTTGTTTTTGTAAAGTCGCTCACGTCGGTTCATTTAAAATGCATAATTTTTGCTAAATATTTTGCAACGGACAACCACATCCGGCAGCTTGTTCCGCTACCGGCTAATTTATTGCACTTTTATGTGGCAGCTGCCACCTGAGAGATAACGGTGCGGAGGTGGTCGCGCGTAGGTGTCGAACTACATGTAACTCCTTTTATTTTTTCCACCGAAATATATCTACGCGCACATATATATGTATAAAAATATAAATTTATATATATAAAATTAAAAAAATGTGTAAGTTATATAAATTCCTACACTCACCTCCAATGTATATAGGTATGTATGTGAGTATGTATATTTTTTCCACTTTATCCGCTATTAATAGCGAGCGAAGCATAAATGGCATGACAAAAAGGGAACTAATAATCATAATTATGGCGTAAGCATCGAGCGAGCAGCGTCAGCAAGTAGTTGGCTATAGCAGCAAGCGTACGTGTAAGTGATGAGCAGGTAGACGAGTAAGACTCCTTCCTGCATCCTTGCACGCAATGTGTTCCGTTATAAATATAATTATCTGCAATTATCGCTTGGCCAACCGCGGCGTTAAGGTTTCATTAAGCTTATCTGCCAACTTCCGGCAAAGCAACAGACATATGTATGTATGTATGTATGTATAATCGTGTGTGCGAAGGAACAACAACTGATGGCTGTACATGTGGCAAGGAAAGTGCTGTTTGTTGTACTTATATACGTATGTTGCTGCCTCGTAGTATATTATGTTGGCGCCACAGTTGGTCTGGTTTCGCTACCACCACCACCACCCCCTTGATTTTCTATCTGCAGTAAACGCCAAGCGACTGCAGGCTCCCTAGAGCGTTACGTTTAATGCAAATTTATGTGCGTGCGGTCGGTAGGAATTGATGGACCGGAGGGCAGATCGACAGGATAACGTACAGATCGACTAGTGAAAGGATAGAAAGACGTATAGAAATACAGGCTTCCAATATAGACTTTCCTTATGGTCGAGGACTCATGTTACAAGCTTAATTGAGTCAACGAACTACGGAATTTTTCCAGCTTAATTGGGCTATTTCCCCCGTTATCAAAGTTTTTCTACGATTAAGGCGGTTGTATTTATTGCTGCCACAATG
Organism: Ceratitis rosa; assembly: GCA_037013455.1. Lineage (NCBI taxonomy): Eukaryota > Metazoa > Arthropoda > Insecta > Diptera > Tephritidae > Ceratitis > Ceratitis rosa. The sequence goes on along the minus strand of JAWMAG010000002.1, from coordinate 2,540,059 downwards.
ATTGTTAAACTTTTGGGAACGAAAAGAATGACTTCAGACCTTGAAGGCATCTCCATCCAAACCCAAAAGAGATCTCGAAGGCCAGGACCACATTTTAAGCGTGATGTTCAAAACCAGTTATGAAGGACGCTTCATCAAACTCGAGAAATGCTGTTAGTCTTTAAGAGCAGCGACGAATGCCTTATTAATTCCATAAATAATGAGCACACTCTCTGGTCTCTGTAGTGGCGTCCTAGACACATTTTTCACAACTTTACTCCCTCAACAGTTGGTCAATTTAAATAACGGTTGAAATGAAGAAAAAGTAATGAAATGTTCATGCCTGGATTTCAAAGTCATGGACAGTCCTTTTGATTTCTATATTTAAACAGATAAATCACATTTCGAGATTATGTCATAAGATGAACCAAAGTAAAATGTCTGAGGAGGCTACATTTTGAACCTCCATAGTTTGATAGTTCTTTGTAGGTTAATTGACTTTCCAGCAGAAAGAGAGCACAAAGCGCAGTCATCTCATTTCCGTATTTAGTCAGCTTGAAGCCGCAGCGGTTTGATGCAAATATTTTCTTTAACCTATTAAGATTTTCATACCCCCCGAACCGATCTTACGATTTCTTTAACCAGACTTTATCACCTTTGAAATTTTCATATTCAGATTGCAGACTTAAATCTCACAAGTAAGCAATGGACAGGATAGTATGATACAGTAATGATGCTTTCTGATAGACTGATGTGGAAGAGAAATAATACATCATTAGATTTCCGGTCACTGAGTAATAGACAGACGAACTTGCTAGGGAAGATGTAACTATAGACGACTTGGCCAAGAAGGTTCCGAAATAAGTCCAATGTCGGAAACTCTCTGAAAAAGGGGTGATGCTTCTTTCATGGCTAGGGCTCTTTACAAATCGTTCAACTTTATTACCAAAAATTCACGTTCTGTGTAGAATGTGTTTCGCGCGCTTCGCTCAGCTTATGGTCACAATAATCGCAGTAAATAAAGTATAGCGACCGTAGCTGAGAGTGTACACGAAGGTCGTGGAGAGTCGATACGGCACCGTTCCCAGCAGCTCAGACTGACGTATGGAACGATTTGGCACATTTTACGTCGAGATCTCAAATTGAAAGCGTACAAAATGCTGGCTCACGGGGTATATAAACAAGCAAAATTACCGCAATCTGAACAGATTCACGAGCTACCATTTCATTCAGAAAATAAACGGTTTGTGGGCCGATGGAATCTTCGCTCCATATTTCTTCAAAAACGGTGCCGGTGAGAAGGTAACCGTCAGTGGTGACCGTTATCGCGCCATAATAACCGACTATTTGATGCCTGAAATTGAAGCTCGTGATCTTGGCGACATTTGGATTCAACAAGACGGCGCCACTTCCCATACATCACATCAATCAATGGACTTATTGAGAGAAAGCTTCGGTGAGTAGATAATTTCACGTTTTGCGCCGTCGATTGGCCACCAAGATCGTGTGATATTACACCGTTCGACTATTTCCTGTGAGGATAAGTAAAGTCTAAATTCTATTGGAACAATCTCGCTTCGATTCAGACCTTGGAGCAAAGCATCGCGTGTGTCATTCGCCAGTTACCAGCCAAAATGCTCCAACGAGGCATCGAAAATTGGGCTCAACGGAAAGACTATCTGAGACGTAGCCGCGGCCAGCATTTGAAAGAGATAATCTACCTGCAAAGAATGTTCTTTCGAATGATAATAAACATTCCTGATTAATTTTGAATTTTCTGTGTTTTTTTCCTTAAAAAAGTAGGGAAGTTCGAAATGGATGGATATATTTATATATATATTTGACGTTTTGTAACCGCAGAGCTCCTCCTCCAATTTGTAATTTTGCGTCTCGATGTTTTTCCAACAACTGGAGGGACCTAAAGTTTATACTAAGCCGCCTCCAAACGGCCGACGGTTTTTATGAGGAGCCTTTATTTCATGTCAGAAATACACTCGATATTGATCAAACCAAACCACTTATGCGGAGGATCATGGGATTGAATCTTGGCTAGAAATTTATTCAAAATTATATATAAGGTCTTTTCTATTGTATATACGGTAAAAAGATCATTAAGTAGCAGTCACTTCTATACCAAATTCACTTCACATTTACATCCTAAAAGTTTTTTTGGAGATTCGAAAAAATGTTTATAATTTTTTTATTTTCCCTGTCTTTTCGGGAAGTTCACTCTGTGGTATGGATGATCAAAATTATATTCGCTACATTTTTCAAAAAAATTGCCTATCGGGTTGTCATTCTTCGCAGTTCTTGCATTAAGAATCACTAACGAGTAAGAGCATATATTTTCTCCGTAGAATTATTGTTTGCTTCATACGGAAGTCCAAACACGCATACATACATACACAGCTGCAAATAGGCAGAATCAAGATTTTACTCTATTAAATTGCTTAAACAGCTGCGCTCATTTGTGGCGTCACAACCGGGCGCATTTACGCCACAAGTCGTCTCAGGTCTTGCTTGATTTCACAAAATAAATAGGCCACTGTGGTAGGTTTCTATTTAATAAGTAGGAAAGGAATTTTTTTTTTCAACACTTTTCACGCAGAAATTTATGCATTTCTTTCCTTCGCAATGGAAACATATAAATTATTACCAACTGACAATCAGCTAGCCGGCTGACTGGGTAACATTAACGGCATATTAACTGAGGTAAATATTTAAGGGATTTTTTTCTGTGGGGTCATATGACGGTAACTATAAATGCAGCTGATGAATTATGAGTTAAAAAGTATGTTTAATAAAATGAAAATTTATTAACGATATCTACGTGTAGGTTATTAAGAAAAAATAAAATGTTGTCAATAAATAAATATTAAGAAATTTGCTTGTATATGTATCACATATCTCCAAAGCCTTTAGGGATAATAAACAAACTGAAGTTTTCCACATGGTTTTCAGTAAAGCATCCGATAGGGTTAAACACTCAATTCTCATATAGGTAAAATAGAACTTCTGCGGTTTCAACCAAGATATCTCCAATTGGTTTCCTCGTATCTCAGTAATAGAACACAGCGTGTGATATTTGAAGACAATTTATCTGTACTAATTAATATCTGAACAGGAGTTCCTCAAAGTAGCCATCTAGGCCGAATTCTGTTTTTGTTATATACATATAAATGATACGAGGAGCGGCTGAAAAGTTCGGCCTAAAGTATTTAATGAAGCAAATGTATATTTTTATATTTTTTATTTTTATTTTTCAATATAGTCTCCCTCAAGTGAAATACACTTTACACATCGTGATTACAATGGTTTTATACAACTAAAAAAAATATTCCTTAGATTTCTCCTCAATATGATTTTCTGTGGCCGCTTTCATCCCACTGTCGTCTGAAAATCTTCTTCCCCATAACTCCTTTTTTATATTTGAAAAGAAGGAAAAGAGACTGGGAGTCCGCACTGTACAGTGGACGGTAATTTTTTGTAAATCCAGTAGCTTTTATAGCATTCCTCGCAACCCGAAGCGGCGTGTACGGATGCGTTGTCTTGAAGAAACAGCACTCGACGCACTAACTTGCCACGTATCTTGTACACGACCGCCTCACGCATCTAACTTAACAATTTAAGGTAACACTGGCCCTTCATTGTAGTTCCCTTTGGCAAGTAATTAATTAATAATATTCCCTCGCTATTCCAGACAATGGTAGCCATAAACTTCGACCCCGTCTTTTCTACTTTGAATTTTTTCGATGGTCTTTCCCCTTTTTTCCACTGCATCGACTCCTGTTTGGACTCGGGATGAGCATTCGCGGTACCCAACGCGCACTTTTTTTCATATTCAAATGCTCGTGCAAAACCTCTCCAGCTCGTTCTTTGCTAATCTGTAACCCTCCTGCTATCGGTTATAATTTAATTCTTCAATCACAGTACTAATTTTTCTCCACTTGAAAGAATGGAATTGGTGGCTGAACAAGAGGCTGTCAATTGCCGCAACTCAATTGCGCTCTCAGAAAATCGTATCCATATTTTTTGGATAGCCAGGCTGCACTAGGAGAACTTGAATCCGTAAGAGTAAAATCGAAAACCGTAGAGAACTGCCGCAGATCACTTAACGTGGTAGCTAAGCAGTTCTCTTTGAACCTGAGCTTTCGCCAACATGAAGAGCTTGGCCGTGACGCTCTCTACTTGTAAGCTCAATCTAAGACAGTCATTCATTGAAGATGTTAACTCAAGATGGGCAAGTCTCAATGCATGTAATGTGATCAGGACAATATGGCCAGAATGGAACATAAGAAAATCTCTTGACTTTAGCGAGCTATAGTCAAAGGTCTTCTTGCTGGGTATATTCTATTGGGCAAGTATGCAGCGAGGTTGGACGCATCATCTAACGACTTCTAGAGAAGTTGCAAACAAGAAGAAGAATCTGAAACCTCAAGACACCACCACACTTTGGAGTAGCAGATTGCGGTCTCTAGGGGTGCTTGAGCTGATGCGCTTTGAATGTTTTAAAGCAACTTTTTTTGTTTTTTTTTTTTTTGTTTTCTATTTTTTCTTTAAACATATCAAGTATTTCCTTTCTTAAATAAATTATTGGAAAATTCATGAGAAATGGGTTTCGGAATTTTTGATTTTTTCTCTCCCTAATAGAAAATAAGAAAAATATACAAAAAAGAAATCATTAAATCTATTTATATTTACTCTTATTTAGACAATAACAACATAAAATCATCAGTACATCACAGCACAAAAATTTACTAATCTCAATTTACGTTGACCTGAAAACCACTTTCGTCATAACCTCACAATAATTTGAGTGCGAATAACGGTAAATTATCAGTAAAATGAATAAATTTATTTTAAATTATTTAAGCACATTTTTAGCATAATATTTAATGACATATTTAATGGAGAAAAAATTCGAACCTCTTTTAAAAACTAGTTACGAGTATACGTCGTGCACACAGATACTTAATTAACTAATTGAAAGAGTTAAGTAATTTATTCCATAATTTCTAGAAATAAGCTTTATGAGATGCAACTCTGCGACATATGTCTACTCGCAATAATAAACATTAATGAGACTGTCAAATACTTAATTTTTCGAACATAATTGAATGTGTGTGAACACCAAATTCAGTGTTGTAATTAAAAGCTAAATTGCATCAACAAATTGGAGTTTTCAAAAAAAAACTCTTTTTTTAATTCATAGTTTAAGAAAGGTTTTAGAATTTAAGATCATTAAGAAACGGATCCCAAAATCTATTTGCTTAACAACAAAAAATAACACAATAACTTTGAGTACACACGAAAAAGGATTCAAGGAGTAGAGAATATTCATGTGCCTACAACGCAAATATTTAATTCATGAACATAGATTTCTCAAATCATTAACATGTTTATTGTGACACTATGACAAGTCGACATGGCAGCATTCCAATGGCATTGACTCAGAACATGCCATACGAGCGTAATAGCGATAGCCGCCAGCCAAAGCAGGCAGGAGAGACCTTGGCATTTCTACTGCGTACAAAGCAATGAGCAATGGACTAGAAGCAACCTCAAAGCTACTACGTACCTATACAAAGTTTGCAGTTGGCAGTTAGCTTTTGGCAATTGTCAGCTGGTGGCGGTGGCAGTGGCGGTGGCGTTGACAGCGTCATGAGGTTATTGGTTGTTGGCGTGAAACCAAGAGAGCATAATTAAAGTGGTGGTTAGGTTTGGGTAAGTGAGCACTGAGTTTTAGGTTGGTAAGTTTTTACTTACAAAAATATTTATTATTTTACTTACAAAATTTCAATTGGAAGGGAAAGGAGTTGATTAGTTTTGAATAAATAAATGATTATACTCGTATAATTTTCTTTATAAATTTTCTATAATTAATAAACCCCTTGGCACATCCTTAATTGATGCCAATAAATCCTTTTTCCCAATGCGCAAAACCAAATGCAGACGAAAAGAGATCTGATAGAGCTCTAAAGCGGGTTCTCCTTGAAGGTAAATGACAAAATAAACAGCGAGGATCGCGGAATCAATTAATTTATAGGAAGAATAAAAGCAACAAAAACGATATAAGGCGTGCAAACAGATGCTCTTGGCTGGCAGTTGTACTGCAGTGTCCTCGAAAGCTCAACGAAATCGGCAATATTAAGGAAGGTATTGTCCAATGAAACTGTGGCTCATGGTCTAATTGTGTCGAAAAACGGTCTATGGTCTAATGCTCACTCTTCATTTGTCATCTTAAAGCAGAAACCCCTAGAGCCCACATACAGCATACCATACACAGTGTGTCCAAAAAATAACCGAACTGTATATTTAAATCATACAACATACAGCGCCATCTATTGAAAATTTGCAACATTAAAAAGATAAATTCATCCTCTTTCAAACGCACCTGACTTCATGTAAGTCGGATGACAGATGTAAAAGTGACAGCCATTTCAATAAAACCGAAAGTGTGCTAATGGTTCCAAAAAAAATAGAACAAAAAGCAAATATAAAATTTTGTGTCAAGCTTGAAAAAAATTGAAAATGAAGTTTAAAAAATTAAAAAAAAATTGAAAAAAATGAAGAAGCCGTAACCGAAGTACTGAAGAACATTTCTATAAATGACATAAAAAATCTATGCATGCGCTGCTTGATCGTTTCAAACGTTGTGTTGAGTCAAATGGAACCTATTTTGAATAAATAATAACTTTCAAATATAATATAATGTGTATTTTACTATTTTATATCCAAAAAGTTCGGCTATTTTTGGGACACACTGTGTAGATCATGTGGAAAACTCAGCTACTCCACCAGAGATTGCCTGGATGTTACAGATCTTCTTGGATTATATGAAACCATTGGTGAAGGCTGCTGCTAGCTGAGAAAGATACAAAGTCAAAAATGAGAAAGTCATTCAAGTTTCAGAACCACCTTACAAAAAGGAGGACCCATAAGCTCTTACCTTCACCCTCATAATACGCTAATGACATAGATCAGGGTAAGAACCTTTGACAACAGACAAAATGCTACAATAATAGCAATAACAATTTGCAGAACTTATGCTAAGCTTACTAGATTTCTACTAACAACAAAGAGGTCAGACGTCAGACAGCTAGTAGCCGATTTAGCAGAGTAATGTCTGTTGGCGTCGCTTGCCTTCAATACCTAACTGAGGACAACAAATGCAGAGAAGACGTTTAGATAGTACAGTACATAAGGAGTGATAAGTGATCTGGTAACACTATGGGTATAGTATCGTCTAAGTGAGACACTTTAACGCTCTAACGAGTCGGTCAGTTCAACCTAACATAATCTTGCGAGTTTTCTTTCCCACTTTTTAAATGCCGACCCTCTTCAACCATTTTTTTTTTTTTTTTTAATGATGCTTTCTTTTCTTTATGGTCTCTACCATGCGTTCTATAAGTGGGATTGGATTATGTTAGATGGATGAAATTTTGTACTAAACAATCGATAATAGAAAAAACTAAATTTACCGACTTTTTATCTGCAAATCGCTACTGAATCGTAACAAAATCGACCTAGTGGCTATCTGGCAGCAATGTCAAATAAAATCGGTGGTGATTGAAAGGCAATGAGGTGCCACAAACGGTCTCCAAGCCAAGTACGACGGCCAGGAAGGATTTCATTGTATGTATGATGTGTTAGGCAAGTAAACATCAACTATGAGCTGATCTCCTATGAACAAACTCTTAATTCGGAACTGTACTGTCCGCAATTTTGCCGTCTGAAAGAATCAATCGCCCAGATGTGTCAAGCTTTGGCCAACAGGAAGAGGAATTGTGCTTCATCATGCCAATGCCAGATCCCACACAACGATAGTGACTTGCCGGAAGCTCTGAGAGCTTGGTTAGGAGATTATTATGCATTCACCTCACAGACCGGACCTCGTACCTATTGCTTACTATCTGATCCTGTCAATTGCTTATGGTTTGGTTGGTGAGATTTAACCTCAAGAGAAGTCTCCATAAATCGATTGTTCCAATTTTTTACCAATGGGTACAAGGGCTTCAATGAGAGGATCATAATGACATTGGCCTCAAATTGGAAAAAAGAAATCGAGTAAAACGGTGCATATTTGATATATTATATATGGAATAATTCTAACTATGGTAAATAAATCCCTCGATTTACCTAATGCAAAAATAATGAATTACTTTTTACTAGATCAATATATAATAAAGCCCTGAAAAGCAACTGAAAAATAGTCACTGTAAATTTTTAATAAATTTTTTTCTCTTTTGATCTAAATAAAAAAAAAAGATATTTTTGTAAAAATATTTGTATTTACAAAGATACATGTTTAAAATAAATAAATTAGCGCAAATGCATGTCTCACTCAATTCTTTAATAAACTGCAGCAAGTGTGTACATACCCTGCAGGAAAAATTACAAGTTGTCAACTAGAATCTAACTGCTATACAGTTTTGCACTAACTACTTCAACTTCTATCGATTTTTCATGAAAGCAACTGGTGTTTTTAAAACGGCGATGTCCTACGAGTTGTTGGACAATGCATTAGCTTTATACTAGTTTTATACCAGTTCATTTAGGTATGTTGAGTTATTACTTTACCAAAAAAATAATAATAATATAATAATAATAATAATATAAAAATGAGTTTGCCTCCAGCGAGATTCGAACCGTAAGCCTCTCGTGCTGCTGTGATAACCTCTAACAATCAACCTGTGGTTATAATATTAGGTAAAATAAAAATTTCGTTCGGTTTTTATCTAAAAGATGGCGTTATTGTCCATAGTACTAGTGTTACGTGTCGCATCATGTCATACTATACGGCGCTGAAAACATGTTTATTCGCGCTAAAAGTTTGTCATTGACAACTTTTCGATTGATTGACTCAGTACGTTGTGAGCGCTCGTCAAAGATAGACACTAACAAAGAGAAAATTCGCTATATTTTACAAATTTTCTTCGATCAAGGCGAAAAAGCAGCTGAAAAAATTAATTTAGTTTATGGGTCCGATACTGTAAAGGAACGTGTAGCACAAAAGTGGTTTGATAGGTTCCGTTCCGGTAATTTCGATGTCAAAGATGCACCACGCGTCGGGAGGCCTGTCGTCGAAAATTGCGATAAAATCATGGAAATAGTGGAAACAGACCGTCACGTGAGCACTTATTTAATTGCTGAGGAACTAAAGATAAGCCAGAAAACCGATTGGAACCATTTACATTAAAAAAAAAAAACCGAACGAACTTTTTACTATACCTAATATTAGGAAAACCGACATCTTCGCACTTCAGCAGAACTTTTTGGGTGTGGTGTACTGAAAACAACAACAACATATTAATGGCGGTGAAAATGTCTACTATACGAAAAATAAAAAAGAAAACAAAATTAAAATTGTCTGAGATGAGCCTCGAACCGGGAGCCTAAAGCGCTAAAGTGGTCATTTCCAACCACTCGGCTATCGTGACGATGAAGCGATGAACATCGTTATGCACATTTCAACAGAGTTCAGATATAACAACAACCCACAATGGTTGAAATTGTTATTAATCCAGCTAGTGGTGAACTGCTATACAGATAACCAAATGGTATGATTCCTTCTTGAAAATACCAGTATTTAACTAGTCCACCTTCTCCCTGCAGGGTATGTACTCGTACATATACCATTACATATCGTTGTGTTTACTTGTCAACTGTGCAAATATTGACAAGTGTCGCGCAATGAAACCGCAAACAATTCAATGTTTACATATATTCAAAAAAATATATATGTATGTACCATATATTGCATATTACTTATAAATTTTCATATACCATACATATTTATGACATGTGTAATTATTTGCATAACTGTGTGCATTTCGCAGTAATAGCAATAACAAATAATATTGATCAATTATAAGGCATATATGTATGTATGTAGAGTGTGTGATGATTGTTAATTGAATAGTGAATTATGCACACCTATATAATATATAAATGTATGTATATATGTATGTATGTATATATGTATGTATGTATATATGTATGAGTGCCAATAAGTTTGTGCGTGATTTTGCACTCATCTTCCTCAACTTGAAACATTTTTAAATGCCAAAGTTAAAACATTTCGTTTATGCCACACCCCGCCACGCCCCACCTCGCCACATTATTATCACTTAACTGTTGTAATTATTAATTAACCAATAATTGCTTTCACTTATGGAGCAGATGTGTTTGGAAATATGAAAATTGTTTAACAAAATACATAAATTGATGTCAATTTACACACACATACATACATAAGTAACTGATTTGCTCTTAATTATGAAAGTTGAAATCATGAAAAGTACGAAATGTAAAAGTGACACAACTCCGCGAGGTAAAAATGATCCGGAGACAAAAAAAAAACATGTTCACTGTACTAAAAGCTGCAATTTTCTTCTTCCTCCTTGGCATTGGCATAGCTGAGGGGATTACAACCGAGTTGACAATTGCGTATCAGTCGTTTCTTCTTCTTCGACTTCTGCCGCCCATTAGAGATATCAAGTGAAACCAGTTCCTTCTCGATCTGATATTTACTGAGAAATGGATGTATGCCCATTCCTCTACATTCACCGGCGCGTACTGCATTGAATACTTCTAAAGTTGAAGTGTTTTCATTCATTCAAACGAGATAGCCACAGTTTCTTGATTCGCTGAATAAAGTCAACGTCACCGTATAAATCGGGCAGCTCTTCGTTTCACCGTGTTAAGTATATGCCTTTGCTAATGCACGTGGTTCTTAGCAAAATACCCTTCTTTCGAAAACTTGCAAGGTCCACTCCTCAGATATTCTAATCGTCCAAACCTCCGGACTAATAGTGAGTAACTGGTGGATTTTGTTTCTTTTTTTTTTTTGTTCGACAAGAGGTGTCCTCACCAGTTAGTAGGAGTGATCGTGCGTTCAACTTCGGCTGAAGTGATTTTCGGCCGAGCTCCTCCTCCAATTTGCGGCTTGCGTCGTGATATTATGCAACAAATTGAAGGACCTGAAGTTTATTCTAAGCCGTATCCGAACGGCCGATGGATTTTTATGCGGAGCTTTTTATGTCATGTCAGAAATACACTTGGAAGGCTTGACATTTCTCTGCCGAGGAGCGATCACAATTAGAAAAATTAATTTTATATAATAATGAATGTTGCTCGGACCAAGACTCCAACCCTGACCCTCCGATTGGCAATGTGCAATGCTAACCACTCCGCAATAGCGGCCGTTAACACCATGTTGGTTCCAATTTGGACAAAATCACCTAAGACGTCAGTGATATTGGATCTAAGAGGCGAATTTGTTGACTGCTTGTTTGAGGAGAAGGAGATATTTCATCTGGTCCTCATTCGGTACGAAGTTATGAGGTCGAAGATATCAATATGCCAGCAGTTGTATGCTCTTAAAGGAGTTTGTATTTGTTATATTCAGCTCTGCAGCTCTTATTGTTTTCAGTCAATTGCTCCCCCAGCAAGTGATCGGTTCACGTCGTTTTGCTATTCTTCAAGCGGGCGATCGATATTCGAATTTCGTCAAAGTCGGGTATCGAGACATCTTTTTCATCATAAGTGATTAGATTGGATTGGTAGGGTTCACCATCTCAATGCCATTCAAATGTGTTCTACGTTAACTTAGCTTAGCTCAGTGTACTCTGGGCATGGAACACCAAATCACACCTCTGATCTATCTTGAAATAATCTGGAAGTCGCAATATTTGTGGCATCTCTCTTTATCTGTAAGCACAGCCCTAGTTGCGGTTGCTAGATAGGTAATGTCTTCTCTCCCTTGCTGATGGCAGGACGTTGTTTTCTGCACAGTGGCGGATACGTACATACCTTGGCTACAGAAAAATAGGGGTCTCGCTCGATCTTGGACACTAGACAACCAAGTAGCTCTATGAATTCACAGGAATTTAATGCTATTGGCAACCATATTTTTGGTGCATTAGCCATGACTCCACGCCTGAATCGATTGCCCAACCTGAGTCAAACAACAAATTTAAACCCCTTTATATGGCCTCTGTACCGTCCTTTAGTCCTACAAGCTGCACAGCGGCGCCTTTCTAATAAGAGGTCGGACATTACAAATGAATATTCTCAGGCAGTGGTCCATAAATTGTTTGCAGTTCGTCAGTGGCCTCTCTTAAACCAGACATTGTTTGTTTTTTCACTGGACCTGGAACGTGACACTTTTCTCAAGTTCGACGCCCACTCGCAGACATTACTCAAGTGAACTTTAAACCGGAAAAGTTGAGCGCATTCACCGAAGTTTCATCTCTTTTAGCCGTGATCGAAACCCAACATGGTTTGGTTACCGGATCTTGTGAAAGAGTATTTCACGGTTCCAGTGTGTGCAACAAAGACACATGAACATGAATAAGGTATAGCTTTGCGACTATAACAGCAAATCCAGGCCAGGACAACACCCCATTGCGAATAAAAAATATTGAGTGAATGATTATGTTCAATGAAGTTTTCGAAAATGTGTAGAAAAGGTGATCGATGGTAATCATAACATGATTTTGAACATCGAGGAACCCCAGAGCAATAAGAGCAGTCACTTCAAAAATCAGTGTAAAGGTGGTGCAAACAGAGGGAAAGCAGTTTTAATGATACGCAAAGTATCAACACTTCAGAATTTGTAACGGAGACTAGACATCTCTAACTATTTTCAGCAGAGCTCCTTGCGTCTTGATAATTTTCCTACAAATAAAGTATACCATAAGTATTCTAAGCCGACCGCGGTAGCCGAGCGGTTAGCATTGCGTGCGGCCATTGGGAAGGCTCGAGTTCAAATCCTGATATCGGACTAACATCCAAAAAGTTATACAAAATTAATTTCAATGAAAAATTAAGTTAAATTTTCTAATTGCGGTCGCCCCTCGGCAGGGAATGTCAACCCCGTCCTGGTATATGTCTGACATGTATAAAATTTCGTCTTAAATAACCATCAGCTGCTCGGAGGCGGCTTAGTATAAACTCTAGGTCCCTCCATTTGTTGGAAAAATATCAAGACGCAAAACCACAAATTGGAGGAGAAGCTCGGCCTAAAAAATCGCTTCAGCGGTTAAAAGCGCCAATTATATATATATATATTCTAAGCCACCTTCGATCGGCCGATGGATGTTTATGAGGTGCATTTATTTCATGTCAGAAAAATACTCGGAGGGCTCGACAATCCCTGCCGAGGGGCGCCCGCTATCAAAAAAAATTAATTTGGCTGATTGGAGTGACCATGGCTCGAACCCTGCCCTTCAACTAGATATCGCAAAAGAAGAACTGACCAAAACTGAAGCAAGAGCGCGGTCTTTCAACTCCTCCAAGATGATTCTAGAAACGAATCTTTTGCCTATTTATAGAGAAATTAATTTTTCCAAATTTATTCTCCCCGTCTTGTGTGCTCTTTCGCCCCAACTTTCTCTACTCTTAATAATATAATTTTCACAAACTTCCACATTTCACATCAATCTCACCTTAATTTATGCATTCTAATACCGTCACCACTTTCAATCAAGGCAGCTGTGAATCATCTGCAACAACCATGCTCAACAGTAGCAGCGTAAGTGAGTAAGTAATATAAGCGTTGCATAATAACTTAACAAACTTATTGCAAGCATCCCCATGCAAGTCATCCAAGCATTTAACTAACCAAGTCATCAGCAAGATGGTTAGCACACAAAAAGACTAAGACAGCAAAAGCGGCACAACTGCACGCCACCAAAGCAACTCACATCGAGGACTATTGTCCACAACCGTTCAGGTATTAACAAGAAGGATAATCCGAAAAGGTCCTTAGAGCGTTTAGTGGCGAAGTTTTCACATCGTAGCGCTCTACCTGTCACTTAGTTTTCACTCAACCGACGTCACCGCGCCTGTCCTTAGTCCTACTAATGCTCGCGCTGGCTTAAGTCGACGTTGCTCGCTTTCTTGCTACTTTTCAACTTTCTCTGCAAGTTATGGTTATACTTTTTGTTTGGTTCTTGCTGCATGGTTTTCTAATATATTCAAAGCACCCTCAATGACAACGACAACGACAACTACTATACAGTGGGGACGATGTGGATGTGGCTGACAATGACGATGACGACACATGCATAGATTATCACCTGTCAAGTTCAGAATTTTTCGGTGCGCAACAAATAAATGAAATGACAATGAAGAACTGAAAGTTTGAGGGTAAAATTCGTGGAAGGGAGGGGCGGTTTTCAAATGAAATTTGAAAGCAAAAATAAATTTTGAGCATCAACTTTGTCCTTCGAAATTTTGTGCGTCATCTTAAGTTGACCGAAATTAGAACTGCATTGGAAATCTAGATGGATGGCAATTAGCTAAGCTAGCCCTAGTGGTCTACCCCAAATGTGGATATGTAGCAAAAGTAGACCTCAGGTAACCAGAAACCCATTCTCGCTATCGGGTTATTCATTAAGAGTTTCGTTTGTGTACCCTAATGTTTCTGAAAGTCAAGGAAGTGCTGGCGGAAAGATATGTCACAAGTCGCTTAATTCTTTCTACATAAGCTCTCATCTTCGTCGTGCTTTTACCATCTCTTCTACATCACGTCACCACAGTTACAGGAAATTTCTACACAGTTGGGCTCCAGTAAATACTCGTATGGATCCTCCTTTCAAAGCAATTACTCAACCAGAACTCGGAAGGAAAAACACCAGTTACGTATGCTAAAATCGAATTCAAACTTAATGAGAACTGAGCTATGTTGTTGGGTATTCCGGCCACAGATCTGCGTTTTTCTAAGGGATCAAGCTGGACTTAGCCCTATGAGCCTAAACAGTCTCTTTATAATGTTTTCAATATTGAAAAGAACCTTATTGGTAGGTGCAAATACTCGGTCCTCATCTCATCGATACAGGGTCGTAGAGCGTGCTGACATTCTTGGCAAAGACCGATCATAGCGGATGTTTTCGTGCAGATAAAGCTTTGTATTTGAAAGGCTCACCTTGTTCTTATGTAGCTTTTCGGCCGCATAGTTGTCGATAATGCTTCTGTGTCTGCAGATCAAAACCACAGTGTGTGCGGTTACCGCTGTTGGTTCTTCTTAGAAACCTTAGTCATCGAATGTATCCCCAAAGTCGTTGTGGAATTTTAATCCACTCGAATAACGTACGAAAATTCTTTAAAGTTTGACCGTCGACTCAGCTTTATACCGTTGAATTTCATGTAGATTAAGTTCAATGAGTTTACTATGTCCTCTTCAAAACCAATTTTCGGTGTGCAGCTGCGACGGCTGTGGCAGGCGAAGGGTAATCAGTGCGTCTGACGGAGTTCATGCAGAGTATCAAGATTGTGAAACTCGACAGGAACAACATCGAAATTGATTGAAAAAAAAAATAATATTTGCGCTCGCCAAGTGAATTTCTAACACCTTACAAAGTCTTCTCTTAAAATTCTGTCAACACTCCGCAGCCGGATTATATCATCCAGTTTGCCCTGGTAGTCGCTCACAATGCTGAGACCGTCGTTGAGTAATAAATATATGGAAAATATATTGAAAAAACCTATCACTCGAGATATAGACGTAAAATTTTGTATTGAACCATATTCAACACTATGCTTCTACCAAGACTGAGTTGCAGCCAGTAAAATAGGTCTAATAGAAGATCATTAGATATCACTATACAACCATTACGCATCTGTAATGAACCTCATTAAATCTCTGACTTTAATGTGGGCTTTTTTCAATGAACCATCCAGCATTTTCCAAAGCGGGATAGTAGTCGCAAAGAAGATAAGCGGCCATTTCCTCCTGATCATCATTCTTGCAGCTTCTGCAAGAACATTTTCCCAATATTTTACTTTATTATTTCTTTAAAGGAAAAAATGCAGCGCAGGTTGCTAAAAAGTTGCATGATTTGTATGGTGATAAGGACTTAAAAGAAACACAGTGTCGAAGTTGGTTTGTCAAATTCCGTTCGGGATATTTTTCACTCAAATACAAGCCACGTTCAGGTCGGCCGAGTGAAGTTGATGATGATAATGATATCAAGGCTTTCGTCGAATCGGATCGTCACATAACTGAGCGTGAGATTGGAGTGAAGTTAAGTATATAAAAATCAACCGTTCATAATCATATACGACGTTTTGGACAGGTAAAAAAATTTGATATTTGGGTACCACATGAAGTGAAAGAAATTTATTTAAAAAGCCGCTACAGCGCTTTGGATATGCATC
This sequence comes from Ceratitis rosa, assembly GCA_037013455.1. Taxonomy (NCBI): domain Eukaryota; kingdom Metazoa; phylum Arthropoda; class Insecta; order Diptera; family Tephritidae; genus Ceratitis; species Ceratitis rosa. The sequence continues at coordinate 2,523,916 of JAWMAG010000002.1, read as the reverse complement.
TTAAACGTGAAAAATATGATCCGTTTTTGAAGCAAATCATAATTGGAGATGAAAAATGGATTGTTTACAATACCGTCAATCGAAAACGATCATGGTCCCAGCATGATGGAGCGCCACAAACCACTTCAAAGGCTGGTATTCACCAAAACAAGATTATGCTGTCGGAGGGATTGGAAGGGTGTGGTATATTTTGAGCTGCTTCCAAGGAACCAACTGAACAAATTGAATCCATCCATCGACGAGAAGCGGCCAGAATTGGTCACTCGGCAAAAACTCAAAAACTGAGAGAGCTTGGCTGGGAACTTTTGATGCATCCCCCATATAGCCCCGACCTTGCACCATCAGACTACCATTTGTTTCGATCTTTGCAGAACTCATTAAGTGGTAAAACTTTCGAAAATGACGAAGCTATAAAATCGAACTTGATTCAGTTTTGTGGAATAATGACGGAAGACTGGCGAAAGGTCCTCCAACAAAATTACATAATTGATTAAAGTTCATTATAAAATTAAAAAAAAATGTATTTACTTTTAAAAATCTTTTGGAGCGAATAGTTTCGTTCCACCTTAACGCATAAATTCCTTGAGAGCAGCTTGCGAGTGGCAAAAACATACTCAATGCATTTTTTATCTAGAAGAATCTGTTTGTTCGTACCCTGGCAAGTAAGGTTTTCCATCCTACAATTTCCCACGATATCTTAAACATTTATTGCCTTTCAATTTCTAGTAGGAAGAGAACGCCTTTACCGGTACCCGTGATCAAATTCATTGTAGCTGCTGAAAGGCGATGAAAATTCAAGGGTTACCTGAATTCGTTGGGGATATTTGATCACCCCTTCAACTTATCAAAAAACTCATATTTTCTTATAGCATAATGGTCTTCGGAACACCTTAGGCTGTCTGAAGGTCATTCAATAAACGCATTCTTCCTGAGGTTTTTGTATAACGTTTGGGCTAACAAATAGAGTGAACTTTTCTGCGTCTCTTTACCTCTAAGTTGCATTCACGGTGGGTATATAAAACTTTCAAAGATTGCTTTTCAAGGCGGACCTTTGGAAATATTCTCACAAAGCGAAGTAAGCTGTTTTAAAGGTCAACCAATTGAATTGTAGCAGTGTTCCAAGGCTTATTAATGCCAAAATGTAACAAAAAAGTATTATCTATAACTGATGACAATTTCCAATGATTACGCCTTTACATACACATCTTTACAATAATAAATACAATAATAAAGAAGTAAATCCACTGCTTACGGTGTAAGCGACAAGCTCAATAAGATAATTTTCATAACTGATAGCAAACTTTCTGCTTGAAGGCAATATTAAATAATCAAATGTCAAAGGGTATTAACTAAAACGATCTGTGAAAATGGAGATAGAAGTGCAAAATTATTTATTTGAAAATTATGTACATTTAAGTATGTGTCAGCGGCCGTTATAGAAATGTGGTTGGTATAAGGAAGGCAATGATTCGAATCCTGGTTAGACAAAACATACAAAATTGTAGAAAATCAACTATTTTCTTTGTGGTCGCCCCTCGATAGGGATTGTTAACCTCTGCGCGTATATTTCTGGCATAAAAATCAAAGCTTATTCCGTTCGGAAAAGGCTCAAAATAACCTGTAGGTCCCTCCATTTGTTGGAAAAATATCAAGGCGAACAGCACGAATCGGAGAAGGAGCTCGGCCCAAAATTGATTCAGCGCTTCCAAAACGTCAATTATATAAATATTATAAGTAATATTAATACACACATATGAATATAAATATGTCTGCAAATATGTACAAAAGTGAATATATTTAACTAAGTTGAAATTTGCCGGTTTTTTCGATAAAAAAAATACTTAATTTTCAGAGGAATCTCAAAATTTTTTTATTCAAAGTATGGACCATTGGTTTCTACACATTTCGCCTATCTCTCAGGCAAATTATGGATACCATTCCAGAAAAACTTTTTCTCTTTCGAGGAAAACCATTCGACTAGCCATTTTTCGACTTCTTCAAAATTAGCGAAGCACTGCTCTGCAAGGGAGTGTCCCATCGATACAAAAAGGTGATAGTCGGACGGTGCGTGGTCTGGAGAGTACGGCTAGTGCGATAATATTTCCCAATTAAGTGTTTTTAATGTGTCTTTCACCTCTTTAGCGATATGAGACGGCGCGTTGTCATGTTGCAAGATAACTTTGCCATGTCTTCGGGCCCATTCCGACCGTTTTTCGATCAACGCATGATTCAAATTGATCATTTGTTGTCGGTAGCGATCCGTGTTCACCGTTCCACCAGGTTTTAACAACTCGTAGTACACCACACCACACTGGTCCCACCAAACACAGAGCATTGTCTTACGGCCAAAGCGATTTGGCCTTGCAGTCGATGGGCCAGCTTCACCAGGGAAAGCCATGATTTTTTTCGCTTCGGGTTCTCAAAATAAATCCATTTTTCGTCCCCCGTGACAATTCGATGCAGAAAAGATTACCTTTCGAATCGTTGAAGCAGCATTTCACAAACGGTTTTTCGATTTTCCATTTGTCTATCGTTCAGCTGGTGTGGCACTCTTTTTCCATATTTCTGGATCTTTCCCATGGCTTTTAAACGTTGGCAAATTGCTCCTCGAGTCAAATGTAGTGTTTCTGCCAATTTTTGTTGCGATTGGGTTGGATCAACATCCAATAACGCCTGCAATTCCTCGTCTTCGAACTTTTTCGCTGCACCAGGATGTTCATTGTCTCTCAAATCTCCACTTTTAAATTGACGAAACCATGTCTTACATATTCTAATCACTGGAGCATGTTCACCATAAGTTTCTACCAGCAACCGGTGAGCTTCAGCTGCTTTTTTCTTTTGATGAAATAAGAAAAGCAACGAATGCCGCAAATACGATTTACTTGGAACGAAACTCGACATATTCACTGAGGTAAACAAATATGACGCTATTATTTTGGCGGAATGTGACTTGCGTATTTTTGTAGGTTAATGTCAATAGAAAAAAATTACATACCATACATGCCAAATCATAGAAATTTATACATATTGCTAGCGACATCTACTAGTAAAACCGGCACACTTCAACAAACACACCTGGTATGTATGCATATTTGTCTCAGTTTCTAAAAATTACCATAAAATCCCAACGAATTTTAATGTCAGACTCAGTGACACAGCTTACTTATGTAAAAATACATACCTATATAAATTTAGTAAATAGATAGATAGGTATGTAGTATTCGTATATATGTATATATTTCAAATAGGTAGCAGCAAAATATATGTTTACTGAACATTCTGCATAAATTTTCTATTTCAAATTAATAAATTCCATTTTATAAAACATATTTTTCACGTCTCGCCTGAACACCCAGAATTTATGCGCACACACATAGGTACATACATACATACATATACATATTTACTTCATGCATCGACACTTTTAAAGGTTCAGGCATCAGCCGTTATTTGGTTGCACTGTGAGTGTGTAGGTGTGTGTAGCAATGCGTGTAGATTGTTATTTTAAATTCGCAAATTTATGTCATAAACATCAGAATTTTTTTTTTCAATAGAATGTCATCAAATTTAAATACATACGTATGTGTATATGCATACGTATGAAGGAGAAATATCTATGTACGTATATATGTACATGCATATATTTTGTGTATCTAAATATAAAGCAGTAAAACTCTCATTTTTTCTTTGGAAATAATTTTTTTTAATTGAAATTTCTTTCGAAACACATACATACCTTCTGCTCAAATATAAACGAGACTGGCTCAATAATTATTCTTCAATATTTATTTTATCCCCTTCAAAATAGTCACCATTAGAGGCGATACACATATGCCACCTTTTTTTCCATTCTTCATAACAGTTCTGGTAGGCCGCTTTAGGTATGGCTTTCAGTTCCTTCTTCGAATTCTCTTTTATGACTTCAATCGACTGAAAATGCTTTCCACGAAGCGGCAATTTGAGTTTAGGGAAAAGAAAAAAGTCACACGGTGCCATGTCGGGTAAATATGGTGCTTGCGGAACAATATTTACGTTGTTTTTGGTCAAATAATCGCGTACAAGACGAGACGTATGAGCAACGATTTTGAAACAAGTCGAGCAGACACACGTCTCATGCCCAAAACATCGTGAATAATGCTATGAGCGGATCCATTTGATATGTTGAGCTCACTAGCTATCTCTCTTTCAGTCACACGACGATTTTCCAACACAATTTTCTTTACTTTTTCGACGTTTTCTTCGTTTATTGACGTTGCTGGACGACAATCATGGGGCAAGTTCTCCAGCGATGTACGGCCGTCCTTGAACGACTTATACCAATCAAAAATACGTGCACGTGATAGGCAAGACTCCTCATATGCCTTCTGCAACATTTTCATTGCGTCCGTCGCACTTATTCCATTGGAATAACAAAATTTCAAACAAACTCTTTGCTCAACGTTAATTTCCATAGTAAAATTCGAAAAACACACTCGAGGTTGCCTTGTTTATAGTGCCGTAAAAAAAAAACTATGTGACAGATCGCGCTCAAATTTGACATGTAAACATATAACAGTCCTGCCAACCTAAGCAAAAAAAAGTATGGCCATATGTCTTGTCCTTGTCGAGTTATGGATAAAGTCTCGTTTATATTTGAGCAGAAGGTATGTGTGTATTTTTGTATTTTTATTAGTTTAAGCTCATTTATTATTATTTCTTTTTTTTTTTGACGACGAACCCAGCGTTGCTCTCCTCCTGCTAATCCGCCCCTCGTTCGCCTAATGATTAAACAAAAAATCCAACCGACTACTGACCGAAAACCGATAACACTCTGCACTGTTTTGGAACCCGAAACTGATCGCGAAACGTCGTCGTTACACTAGCCTTTTATACTAAACAGCTACGGCTTTGCTCATCAACTGCTATAAATTACTTGAAAAAACGAAAAGGAAATCAATCATTTTATTTTAAGCACTCCATAAGTACTTTCTGATGTAAAAAAGAGAATCGGAGGAAACATTGCTGGTGGAATGAGTATTAAAATCGTTACGCAAACATCTAAAGGGGTCACGAATTTTTTTTTTGGTTTTGCATAAAAACAATAAAAGTACTTTTATATTAAAGTATCTATATATCGAACTGATGGGAAGAGATAATAAACCCGCCATCCAACCAAACTTGCGGTCGACCACAACACATGCGGTGTGAGAGGGACACCGAAAGCAGAAAAGGAAAGAAAAAATAACAGGTGAAAATGAAGAGCTTGAAGAACTGGCCGAAAAAGGTAATGTCGGAGCATACCCTTGTTGGACTCAGATGGGTGATCTAGTGACGGCTGCCCAGAGTAAATTGAATTTATGGAGGGAACACTTCTCCAGCCTAATGAATGGCATTGAAAATGAAACACCCGGTGAGCCCGAAACGTCAATCGATGATGATATAAAAGACATTCCATTACCCGACTATGATCAAGGTTCGAATAGCGATTGCACGTTTAAAGAACAGCAAAGTGGATGGAGCTGCTAGAGCTGATGGAAGAGCTAAATATAGCGTTGAAGACCTGATAATATGCATGCATCAGCTAATTTGAAGAATACGGTCGGACGAAAGCATGCCCGACGATTTGAACCTAAGCATGCTTTCGCTAATACATAAAAAAGGAGATCCCACAGTCTACGCTAATTACCATGGATACTATCCAGTGTATTGTGGGAAAGGCTATCAGGACCATCCGAACTGTCGCAACTAAAGTTAGCAGAGCCCTCGTAACATAGTTTTCGCACCTACTCAAAGTTAAGTTCTCAAACTGTGTTAGCTCGTCTAGAGTTCTTAAGCATGTTTTTCCCAAGAAGGTCTATGTTCTACATATACATGTAACTAAAAAGTACTCAACTTGAAAGCAGAAAAAGAAAGAAGCATAAATAATAAGTGTAGGCGTATAGTAAGGAAGTTAGAACTCAATAATATTATACCCACACATTAATACCTTCAAACAGGTACAGCAGATGAGAAATGTCTCAATAAAAGCTCAGATCATCAGCTTTGATGTCAGGTGGGAATATAAACGGAGATATTTATTGAAATTTCGCTGAAGACTTTGAAGAAAATCACTAGAACCCTTGTAATATGGCATGAAAGGTAATGAACTGACGTGTGGCCTGTCGAGCCTGAGCTTTATAGGAATATTTAAGGTTCAGAGTAAAAAGTAACTAAGTATTTTTGTATTGACCAAAATAGACCCGCGACTCCGCGACTTCTGTATGTTATTTGCTTGCTTAAACAAACGGCTTTAAAACTGCTTTTTGATATTTTTGTTTGTGCTTAAGAGCTTTTGACCAGGCAGAATTTAAAAAAAAATCCACTGTCTTAGCTTTACTCAAATTTTCCTCTACAATGATATTTCCTCAAGAGGAGTACATACGTGTATGAATTACACTTAATTGCTATTTTTATTTTTAATTGCTCATTCATATATACACACTCACTTATGTACATATATACTATATACACTGGTATTTAACTCATTAGTAATGAATGCTTGCCAGCTACGCGGAAATGAGCATAAGCAGGTGGGCGGAGAGTTGCTCAGCGCTCGCACAGTTTGACATGTAATATAATTGTTACTATTGTTGTTGTTGTTGTTGCATGCATTAACTCGCTTTGAAATGGTTTGCACTGCTGGCGGTGAGCAAACATGCAATTTGTTGTTGTTGGCGTATTTCGTTTTTTATTTTTATTTACATTTTCATTTTTATTTCTCTTTTTTTTTTTTTTTTGTTGGTGGTTGACACGAGACGCAATGCCTCGCAACGGGAACGCCACACAGTTTGACCACAAAAGCATTTTTTAATAGGCAACCATTTACCGTATGCACATACATACATACATACATACATACATACATACATAAGTGCGCTAGCTAAAGGCAAGTGGAGTGAAGGAGAAAGCCATTAACAATTTACTCACACCTCCTCACATTTAACTATTTATTGCAGCATCCATTTGGTCAACCCTTTGGATGGCAACTCCCCTGACACACTTACACCGAATGCACTTTGTAATGCAAACATACAACTATTTGTATATCCACATACCTATTTATGTGTGTATATGTGTGTGTACATGTGTGTGTGTGTTAATTATTGTTGTTGTTGTTGTTGTTGTTGTTGCTACTGCTGCCGTTTGGTAGATAACAGTAATGTTTGTATTTGCACCCATTGTCCTTGCAACAATTTCGCTGAAATTTGTCACGTTAAAAGGACACATCAAGGATGCCACAACATTTCACAAATGAGTGCCAGTGCATGTGAGCTTATGTATGTGTGTGTGTGTGTGTGTGTGTCTGTTTGTCTCTGACTAGCTGGCAGTGTGTGCACGCCTGACCTGTTTGCCGAATCAGCGCACGACCTGGTAACACAGTAACTGTGCGCTATGCGCTGTGCACCGAGCACCGTGTGTGTGTGTGTGTGTGTGTGAAATGACTTGATACTATTGTTGTTTTTGCTAGAATTTCAGTTATTGTTGTTGGTCGCTAAATTGCACTACGCGCTACGTTGTTTATTCCACATGCTGTTTGCAACCAGAATGTAAGTTAGTAAAGATTTGAAGTGCGTAGGTTTGTGTGTATGTATGTGTGTGTTTGCGTGTGTAAGTGTCCCCTTAAAAGAGTTAAATGTATAATTTTTATTTGGGTTTATTGCAGTTTCATATGAATTTTATATTCAATAAGGGAAGCACATTCATAAATAACAATGAAACATTTATGAGATGTGAATATATGGAATCAAGAGAGGATGAAAGAGAATTGCTAAAGAGCTTTTTCTACTTATTGTAAACAGAAAGCAAACTAATTCGTCTCATTTATTTAGTTTGATACTGATTATTAAATATAGAACTCAACATTACCAATTTCACTTTTTTTAATATAATTTAATTTAATATTAAAAAAATTTTTTGTGCTTAATTTTACTACTCTTATCTATTCAGAGAAATGTAAATGACGTCAGTCTCTTTATTATACAATATATACAAAGTTATGTTTAATAACGGCCGCGCTAGCCGAGTGGTTAGCATTGCGTACTGACATTCGGAAAGCTCGGGTTCATATCCCAGTGCCAGCAACATCCAAAAGTGATGGAAAGTTAATTTAAATAAAAAATTAAGTTAAATTTTCTAAATGCGGTCGCCCCTCGGCAGGGAATGCCCACCCCTCCGAGTGTATTTCGGACATGAAATTAAAAGTTCCTCATAAAAACCATCAGCCGTACGGAGGCGGCTTAGTATAAACTGTAGTTCCATCCATTTGTTGGAAAAACATCAAGACGCAAAACTACAAATTGAAGGAGGAGCTCGGCCGAAAAAATCGCTTCAGCGGTTACAAAGCGCCAATTATATATATATATATATAAGAACATTCCACGAATTTCTTCCAACAGCTTTTTTGCTTTCAAGCAGAAATTTATATATTTAAATCATAACTTAGAATTTTCTAGTCCAGTGTTCATCTACTAACTGTCGATTACGGTTGTTCCTTTGATTCTTCATTCTTCATTCGAAGAAAGTCAATAAGTAGTAATTATGTTTTTCAAAAAATACATTTTATTCATTTGCTTTTTCCGCATATCATCAGGAGTTTCAGATCCAAAAAATTTTGGTATGTTGTTTAAACTCGGTCACACAGAAATTTATTAATATTTACATTTTTGCAGATATCACTTCAGTTCAAATTGGTCAGAAAGTTTACTTAATAAACACTGGCCAAATTAAGTTAAGTTGGTTTGGAGCTGCTCATCATTGCCGGCAGCATAATAGTGATTTAGTTACAATTGAATCGGAGGCCGAATTGAATTCACTATCGGAATTCCTAATAAAAAATGGTTATGCTGAGAATTTCTTCTGGACTGGTGGCAATGATTTGGAAGAGGAGGGAAAATACATGTGGCTCAGCAGCGGCAGCGCTATGAATTACACAAAATTTCAACCGAATAATCCCGATAATTATCATAACGAAGACTGTATAGATCTGTTGCGTTATATGGGTTCATTCGTAATGAATGATTTACCGTGCGATAGAAAATGGCATTGGATTTGTGAATTGCGTCAACCTGGGAAAGATTGTGATGAAGAAAAGTGTAATATAACAGTACCGAAAAGTTTATTGAATGACATAATTACTGAGTCAACTTTGACCTTTAAAAATAGATTCAACTATAGGAATTAAAGGACGAAGCTAATTCTGCATTTATTTAATTATCAATTATTTAAGCAATGCTACATTAATAAATAATTTCGCATAAGCTCAGCAAAAATGCCAACGCATTATTATTTTTACAATTTCATTTTTTAAATATTATGATACTCTTTCATTTAATTTTATTTTATTTCGTATTTTTTACATTTTTTAATCATATTTAGTTTATTACACTATATTTTATTTTATTTCGTTTAATTTGTTTTTATTTAATTATTTATATTTTATTTTATTTTATTTTATTTTATTTTATTTTATTTTGTTTAATTTTATTTTATTTTATTTTATTTTATTTTATTTTATTTTATTTTGTTTTATTTTATTTTAGTTAAGTTTATTTTATTTTATTTTATTTTATTTTATTTTATTTTATTTTATTTTATTTTGTATTATTTTATTTTATTTTATTTTATTTTATTTTATTTTATTTTATTTTATTTTATTTTATTTTATTTTATTTTATTTTATTTTATTTTATTTTATTTTATTTTATTTTATTTTATTTTATTTTATTTTATTTTATTTTATTTTATTTTATTTTATTTTATTTTATTTTATTTTATTTTATTTTATTTTATTTTATTTTATTTTATTTTATTTTATTTTATTTTATTTTATTTTATTTTATTTTATATTAATTTATTTTATTTTATTTTATTTTATTTTATTTTATTTTATTTTATTTTATTTTATTTTATTTTATTTTGTTTTATTTTATTTTATTTTATTTTATTTTGTTTTATTTTATTTTATTTTATTTTATTTTATTTTATTTTATTTTATCTTATTTTATTTTATTTTATTTTATTTTATTTTATTTTATTTTATTTTATTTTATTTTATTTTATTTTATTTTATTTTATTTTATTTTATTTTATTTTATTTTATTTTATTTTATTTTATTTTATTTTATTTTATTTTATTTTATTTTATTTTATTTTATTTTATTTTATTTTATTTTATTTTATTTTATTTTATTTTATTTTATTTTATTTTATTTTATTTAATTTTATTTTATTTTATTTTATTTTATTTTATTTTATTTTATTTTATTTTATTTTATTTTATTTTATTTTATTTTATTTTATTTTATTTTATTTTATTTTATTTTATTTTATTTTATTTTATTTTATTTTATTTTATTTTATTTTATTTTATTTTATTTTATTTTATTTTATTTTATTTTATTTTATTTTATTTTATTTTATTTTATTTTATTTTATTTTATTTTATTTTATTTTATTTTATTTTATTTTATTTTATTTTATTTTATTTTATTTTATTTTATTTTATTTTATTTTATTTTATTTTATTTTATTTTATTTTATTTTATTTTATTTTATTTTATTTTATTTTATTTTATTTTATTTTATTTTATTTTATTTTATTTTATTTTATTTTATTTTATTTTATTTTATTTTATTTTATTTTATTTTATTTTATTTTATTTTATTTTATTTTATTTTATTTTATTTTATTTTATTTTATTTTATTTTATTTTATTTTATTTTATTTTATTTTATTTTATTTTATTTTAATTTATTTTAATTTATTTTATTTTATTTTATTTTATTTTATTTTATTTTATTTTATTTTATTTTATTTTATTTTATTTTATTTTATTTTATTTTATTTTATTTTATTTTATTTTATTTTATTTTATTTTATTTTATTTTATTTTATTTTATTTTATTTTATTTTATTTTATTTTATTTTATTTTATTTTATTTTATTTTATTTTATTTTATTTTATTTTATTTTATTTTATTTTGTTTTATTTTATTTTATTTTATTTTATTTTATTTATCATTTATTATCTCATTTCGCAAATTTTATAAATGACAAGCAACAATTTTATTTCTCTGTGCTAATTAAAACAAAACTCAAATTATCAAATTATTACCGTTAGTTAATTACCAATGCAAAATTTTTCATACACCTGTATACATTTATAAAGTTATCACCAATTTATGCAAAACAATAATTTCTAGATATATGTATATATAAATAATTATATGTGTATTGATTCAAATGATAAACTTCACAATTTATTATTTAATACAACTAGTTTTTGGCGTAAATACAGAGATGCAAAGTCATTATATCAATTATAATATTCCAATTAATTATAGAAATTACAATAATCAAACGTTGATTGCCGATCGACAACAGATGTACTTATATACAATTACCTGCGCATAAACAAATATTTCTATGTATGAAATTAAAAAAATAAAACATACTTTAAATAGAGCGTCGAGATTGTAATAACGTTAATTTACCGCAAGCACTCACGAGTTGTAAACATAGAAAGCCAGCGTTTTAAAACCATATTCGGAAAAGTCCAATTTTCAACTAGTACTGAAAGGTTAAATTTATACCAGTTGGCTTGTTTGTCATTATTAAGCGAGTATATATATATTTCTTATGGAGATTTGTATATAGAGTGGTATCGTAGTCTCAGCCGGTTGTCTTCAATTTTCAGTATACCTTCATAAACACCCAAAAATAATTTAATTAATTATTATAGGCACTTAAATTAGCCTGAATAATCACAATGTGACAATGATTTTTTTGTATATAAAGTTGCCACATATAAAAAATAATAATTCAAGTGATACTTAATAAACATGAGATATTGTAGAATTTTTCAATTTGCCATATAATTTCGTTAATATAATCGTTTAATGAATTTATGAAATTTTTCAAGTGTAGTTTGAGAAGAGTTTTCCAGCATGTTAGACGGCACAAGAAGATTTTTAATTCAATATAATTGAATTTGTTTCTTTTGTAAAAGGTGGACTAGTATTTAACTAGTATAAAGCTGTTTAATTATCTGATGGTTGTATTTTCCAAAGGTAATGCGAAGTGCAAATGTTTGGTTTGTGTTAAAATGTAAACTACTAACGCTCTAATCCACTACTAGTATTATACCCAGCAAAGTATACACTCACACACACACCTACAGGTACATTTAATGTAAATGAGCTGCGATAAAGAGGAAACATTTTGTAAATTAAATGCCAAACAAACGGAAATTCAACGCTGTTTTAGCTGTCATAACAAATTTATTGATTAAAACATAATTTTATAGTCACCTCATACTTATGTACATATATTTGTATATAAATGATTATAGCAACCACTGCGTTGCAAAAAACATATCAAAATATATATACATATACATATACATATACATATAAGTGGCTGAGTGAGCAATTAATTAGTGCATAATGACCATGACAAATTCGCCAATAATCGCAGGTGCAAAAGTTGTTTGTCATACGAGCATACATATACTATATATATATTATATATATGAGCAGAAGGTATGTATTAAAGCACATACATATGTAGTGCAGTTGTTTTGCTTATTATTTTACATCCACACGCACAAATCAAGCGAGTTTTCCATAACGCAAACTTTCATCTAATTTAATTTGTTTATAGCGCCTCAGTGCCCTGCTGTCTAATTGACGGATTAAGGATGTGTAAACTGGCGCTTTTCACGCTGCTGTGATTTGTAATTTTCCAATTAGGTGCAGTATAAATTTGAACAACAAAAACAATGTATATAGTCACACTAATCATTAGCGATTCGGTCAATATGAGCATTTCTGGGCATTTCTGTTTGGTCATGAATTTTTAAATTAATGAAATTAGCTTGCGGATGTATGTACATATGTACATATGTATGCATGTGATTATTAGCAAATATTAATTTAACCAATATATGGATATTGAACTAGCTTCATGATATGTATGTGTGATTTTAATAATCAATTTAATTGCCTTAAGTGCGCTTGGTTAACATTATTAACATAATTGGCCAACTCAGGAAAATATTTAATTGGGTGCTCTAAAAATATATGGTTCAAATGCTAACAAAAAATATATTTAAATTGCGCTATGTCACTGTCGTCGTACAAATTCCGTAAATGCCTCCGCACCATATGACAAGACGGAAACCTCGTTATTTACCGAAAGGTTCAAAGAGATCCTTCCCAATTCTGACTATACTTTTGGTGTTGTACAACACCAGTTTACACAGCCGTAACATGGCTATCAGGTATAAAACCACACTAATAATGTCCAATCAGTTTACTGACGACGGGCTTTATTCTTTGTCGCAATAGAAAGTCTTTTCCATCATCCGCGGATAAGGGTTTCAAGCTCATCACCTCCGAGTGCTTCATTTTCGCTCCCATTCAACTGGCTGGAGAAGTCTTCCCTCCATAAATTAGATATGTTCTGTACATCGGACATATATGAGTATGTTCCGGTATCTTCTGCGAGTAGCCGTGCATCTTTTCTTAAAATTCGAACATTACCATTGTAATGGCTGAATCAAATATTCGGTCTAGCTTCTACACCGAATTGTGGTGTGCGTCTGGATGTTTTACACACAAGTTGAGAAACCTACAGTTTTATCAAAGCCATCTCCGAACGGTCGATGGATTTTATGAGGAGCTGCTATTTGGGTTTTGGTAGAATAGGACTCAAAACCTGACCTTCCGAATTGCTGACCACTCGACTATTATACTCGCCAAATTGTCTTTATGATTTGTCCAAATTTTATTAATATTTTCTTGAAAAATCTTGCTTTAAGTTAGAAGTAACTCAGTATCACGTGAGCGGTGTCAGTGCGTATGAGTAACATTTTTCAAATTGTTCGCTGAACATACAGTAAAAATAGAAACTGATCTAATAATAATTACATTCACAACAACCCTACTACCTACAAAAATTAATGTAGGATATTTAAAAGTACTAATCCGTCCCTAAATACCCCCACCAATACGCTGCAAAAATTGCTTGAAATACAACCACCTAGCTAAATTCTGCAAAAACACTAAAATTAGCCCAAATTGTGCCAACAACTATCACCTAAACGACGAAATAAAAGAAGAATGTAAAGAAACCAAAAAATGTGTAAACTGTACAAATTATAATAATTCTGACCCCAACCACTCAGCCTATGACAAAAAGTGCCCAATCTTCATAAAGGAGAAAGAAATTCAAGTCATCAAAACTACAACAAACGTCGACACCCATCCAATAACACCACATACACGTATGCTACAACCGTAAATAATCCCATACCAACAATAACACACACCAACAATGAGACAACAGACCAGAGCAAAACTCACATCGAAAAGCTCACTCAAGGCAAAGCAACAACAAGCAACAGACCTACAATACACGTACAATACGATCTCACCACTAGCAGCTCTCCTACGCGAACAACTACCAAAGAAACCACACAACCACCTGAGATGATGAGCGAATCTGATTCAGACTCGGAAACAACAAGCGTACCAAAACAAAACCTCAAAATATTTCCAAAGAATACATCAAAAAGACGTCGTAGACAACTAAAGAGACCAATATCACTAAACCCCTGTATTGCAAAACTATTAGACAAAATAATTGCCAAAAGACTATGGTGGTACGACACCAACAATAACTTACTACATCAAAATCAATTCGGTTTCAAAAGAGGAAAGTCAGTTACAGACTGTCTTATTTATGCAGACCATCTCATAACTGAATCACTTTCAAAAAGAAGCCACAATTCTATCATTTCCCTTGACGTTTCAAAGGCTTTTGATAGGATTGGCGTCCACGCTACACTTGATCAAGTAAATGAATGGAAACTAGGACCCAAAATCTTTAACTCGTCAACTTCATGTCATACAAAAAAATAATGGTACGGATCGGACACCAAATCTCAAGCACTTTTCCACTTTTTAACGGAGTGCACCAGGGTTCACCGATATCTGTAATTTTACTCCTAATAGTCTATAATAGACTTTGTAACATCCTAGCAATAGAAAAAAGAATTAACTTTACCGCTTATGCTGACGACTTCCACCTCATAATACAACTATTCTGGCGCAAACCTATCTCCAGATAAATGCAAACACATCCACATATGCAGAAAGCACAAATGCTCTACTAACATCCACACAAACAATATCACAATCCCAACAGTAAGAACGCTAAAAATACTAGGAATTACCTTTAGCAATAACTACAGATGGAACTCCCATATAACTGAACTAGCAACTTCCCTTTCAAAAAGACTCGATATTATTATATGTTTATCAAGTACTAAGTTTTACTGCAACACACATACATTGCTCAGTATAACTAGAGCCCTAATTATCTCAAAGATAGACTATGGCCTATTTCTCTATGGGGACTCCCCCAAATCAACATTAAACAAGCTTAAAACTAAACTTAATTCCGCAATTCGTACAGCCCTAGGTGTCTTCCGCACTACTCCAATTCATAACTTGTTGTTAGAAGCGAACATAGGTACATACCATAGAAAACAAGTTCGACTACCTCACAGCCAAACTTTTGAAAACCCTCATAAACTCCTCAGACACACCTCTGTTCAAAATATTAAAAACCTACTACCTATAGAATTATAGGAAAAATATGTATTTAACTAAATATGTTTAGATATATATATATATAGGTATATATAATACATACTTACCGTACCCTGAAATACTCACCTTTAAATGAAATTACTCACCTCCTATTCCTTGAATACTTACCTGTAAAGCTGTAAAGAAAATAAATATAAATAAAACCTGAATTTCCCCTCCGTACCCGTTAGAAGATACAACTATTAATATACAATATATCATTAAGTATGTTACTCGTTACTTTTTATCGCTTGCTAATCCTCAAACCACTCGGTTATGTAAAAGTGTAAAGGAAATTCTCAAAACCTTACGAAAAATTGCATTCTTTTAAAAAAGTGAATTTAAATTATTAAATAAAGAAGTAAAGAAATCCCTTAAATAAAGTGTTTCATTTTTCTATCAAAATATAAGTTTATTATTCAGGATTCAACCATTGAAGTTGTTGAGGCTTTTCGACTTTCTCGTCTGGCATCTTGGATTAGACTTTCTTCTTATGTATAATCTTAGGCCGTGCAGGCAATTTTATTTACTAATGGGAATATAGAAGGAGTCGGAAATGGTTTGTATGTAAGCCGCTGCTCACTAAAGTTATTATAAGCAACTAACTCGATTATGGACCGGCGGAAATGCCTTTTTGGACCAGTTGGAATGTGTATGAGAGGGGAGTATTCTCTACGTGGTTAATGCAGATGATTTGTTTGAGGTGTTTTCAACTTTATCAATATTATCGCACTGGTCCGGTTTTGGGCTAGAACTAATCTATGTCGGCCCAGTTAGAATGTGTATGTGGGAGGAATATTATATACGTGTATAATTTTAATATATGTGTATAGCGCAAATAAAGGGTGGTTAAATTTTCAAGGGCCGATGTTGATTTTGAATAAAACACAAACTATTTAGGAAATTATTGAAATTTTATTTTATTATGATATATTGGTATTACTCAATTATGTATGTAACAAAATATCGGCCAAATGAGCGCCGCGACCTCGGCGGCACACCTCCATACGATGGTCCAAATTTTCGATGACGCTGAGGCATAATGGAGTTTCTATGCCGTTAATGTGCCGAATTATCTCATCCTTTAGCTCTTGAATTGTTGCTGGCTTATCGACGTACACCTTTTCTTTCAAATAACCCCAGAGAAAAAAGTCCAACGGTGTCAAATCACATGATCTTGGGGGCCAATTGACATCGCCATTACGTGAGATAACACGGCCATTGAATTTGTTGTGCAAAAGAGCCATTGTTTCGTTAGCTGTGTGGCAAGTGGCACCGTCCTGCTGAAACCACATATCGTCCACATCCATATCTTCCAATTGTGGCCATAAAAAATTCGTTATCATCTCACGATAGCGAACACCATTCACAGTAACTGCCTGACCGGCCTCATTTTGGAAAAAATACGGCCCGATGATGCCGCCAGCCCATAAACCGCACCAAACAGTAACTCTTTGTGGGTGCATTGGTTTTTCGACAATCACTCTTGGATTCTCATTCGCCCAAATGCGGCAATTCTGTTTATTGACGAATCCACTGAGGTGAAAATGTGCCTCATCACTGAAGATGATTTTCTTCGAAAATTTTCATAATAAGTCTGGATAACTTTAACACGTTGTTGGATTGTGTATCTCTCCATGGTTCAAATTGAGTAAGTCTGAAATAGAGAAATGTCAAATTAAATTCGGAAAAAAACTTGGCGTTTAGGTGTGGTTCACATTCAACATCGGCCCTTACAATTTAACCACCCTTTATATACTTAGCGGTTTTTTAAATAGCTTTGTTTATGTGAGAGCTGTAGACAGTGCGGGAGTGTCATACATAGATTTTAATGTGTGAATATATATTTTGAGCGGTAAATGAAAAAAGGAGGTATTTTATTTACTGAATTAGGAGACCCGCTATGTATATATTTTGATAAAGATGCTTAAACGGAATTTTGGTTTAGCGGATTTTAAGATTTAATTTTTTTTCTTGCGGTGTGTAAATTAACAAACACCTTTCGGGAAAAAAATACATATTTTTCCTATAATTCTATTAGGTTGACACCCAAATCTTCGAGCTGCGGCATATGCGGAAGTCCGGTACCCTGTAATGATATGACCGAGAACCGTTATAAGTTAATGTTAGGGGGATGGATGGAGACATATAATTTTATTGGAGGCTAGAATATTTGTGGACAGGGGCGTGCTACGCAAGTGGTAGTACGAAAAGTTTGGTGATGTTGCGTGTGACTATGCCGCTTTGAGTGCGAATGTCAACCACGCGGACATTTTGGTCTGGCGAGAGATGAAGATGTACAATTCGGCCTAGTCGCCACTCGTTGGGAGGTAAGAGGTCGTCTCCCTCTCTTATATTTGATTCCTGACCTCTCCATTTGTAGCGTTTGTGGAGTTCTTGTAAATACTCCTTTTTCCACCGTTTGCTGAATTGGTGGTGGAGTACCTTCAACTTTTGCTATTTATTAATTAGAGAAAGATTTTCGGAGTTTGGTTCTGGGATAGAAAGTATGGGCGCCCCGCGTAGGAAATGACCTGGTGTAAGAACCTTTAGATCGTCAGGGTCTTGTGACATTGGTGACAGGGGTCTGGAGTTCAAGACAGCTTCAATGCGCACAAGAAGAGTGGTAAGTTCTTCAAATGTAAACCTTTGGTTCCCAGTGATCTTTGTCAAATGAATTTTGAAGCTTTTTACGGCTGCTTCCCATAGTCCTCCCATATGAGGTGCGTAAGATGGTATGAATTGCCATGAGAGTCCATTGATTGCATACTTATTGACAATTTCCTTGGAGACTTCTGCCATGAACGCTGTTATTTCTTTGTTGAATGCTTTGAATGCTTCTGTGCTTAAGTCAGAACAGAGCTCTAGATGTATAGCCTTTGTGGCAAAGCAGACGAAAACACAGACGTACGCTTTTGAGTATGATGCTGGTCGAAGCGCTGGCGTTTTGACGAGAAATGGTCCAGCGAAATCGACGCCAGTTCTTTGGAAGGGTAGGGAATACGTTGTGCGTTCTGGAGGTAACGCTGCCATTAGTTGTGACCTCATTCTCTGCTTAAATGTAGTGCACGTCTTCAGTGGAATATGCATGTTTTGACCTTTTGCTTCAATCGTGGTATATAATATTCTTGTTGAACCATGCGGATCATTAGTTGTTTATCAGCATGAAGCAGAGTGGAGTGCAGAAATGTGAAAATTAAAGTACACAATCTGGAGTCATTTGGGATTATAATGGGGTGGCGTTCATTGTAGCTGAGCGCGACGTAAGTTAGCCGGCCTGATGTGTCTAGAAAGGGGTTCAAGGTCAACAGAGAGTCCTTTTTGCTTATTGGTTCTGAGGCGGAGAGGGCGGAGACCGTTGAGCTGTAGTACCTTTGCTGAGCGTTCCGGATTAGAAGCGTCTTTGCCTGGTTCATTTCTTGGTGGGTTATGGTTAGCGAAGAGGGGACTGAAAGCTGTTTTGCCTTATTTATGAATCGGAGCATGAAGACTCCTACTCTGAGGGCTCTTGGGTAAGAGGAGAACCGATCTAAGACATCAATGTTTTCGGCTGCGTGGATCGCTTCAGTTTGGCGTTGTTCTGGAGGAGGAGAGTGTGTTGGAGTGACTTTTGGCCAGAATTCGGGGTGATCGCATAGCCACTCGGGACCAGTCCACCAAAGTGAGCATTTGGCGAGCTCTTGAGGCTTGATTCCACGCGTACCTAGGTCTGCTGGGTTATTGGACGTGGGGACATGGCGCCATGTTGCATTTTTTACATTTTGGAGGATTTGGGATATCCTATTGGATACGTATGTCCATGGCGGTTTCGCCAGCCAGGCAAACACAATAGAAGAATCACTACAAAGCGTTAGTTCATGGGAAATCTAGGTGGGATAGAATTTGTTTTACGAACTTTGAGAGAAGTACGGCGCCGCAAAGTTCCAGTCTCGGAAGGGAAACGGTTTGCAAAGGTGCTACTTTACTTTTAGCAGCAAGTAAGTGAGAGGTTACCGTCCCGTTGTGTTGAACCGGAGAAGGGCGCAGAAGGCCTTTTCAGAAGCGTCAGCAAAACCGTGTAGTTGCATTGCGCCCTCCGGTGAGGTTTGTACCCATCGTGGTATTTTTATTTCGGTGATTGCTGAGAGATTTTTTCGGAAAGTGTCAAATTGAAGAGAGAGATGGGTTTGACTGTTTCGTCCCAGTCAGTGCCTTCCATCCAGAGCTGTTTAAGAAGTGTTTTAGCGGTAATCATTTAAGGCGATAGCCAACCTGCCGGTTCGAAAAGTTTCGCAACTGCCGACAAAATTTGTCGTTTCGTCGCTGAGTTTGCATCGGGAAGGGGTTCAACGGAATATGAAAAGCTGTTTGTGGGGCGTTCCATCTGATTCTGAGCGTTTTTGTACCTCGTTTAACAGTGATCTGTTGTTTGCTGTTATTTTCCTGAGCGGGAATCTGGCTGATTTGAGTACTTCGATTATTTGAGTCATCGAAATTTTTGCTGACTCTAGGTCATGTCCGCCTGAGAGGATATCATCAACATAAGTCTCGTTGACCAGGATTTTCGAGATTAAAGGGAAATTTTGTTCTGAGTCTTTGGCTAACTGGTGGAGTGTTCTAATAGCCAAATATGGGGCGCAATTGACGCCAAATGTGACTGTTTTTAGTTTATAGTCTTTCAAGGGGCTAAAGAATTCGTTGATAGTCTTGATCTTCTTGGTGGACATATATTTGACGATACATTTTTTCTATATCGCCATTGAAAACATATTTATAAAGTCGCCACCTAAGTATTACAAGCATGAGATCATTTTGCAATACGGGACCAGTGTGCAGCACGTCATTAAGTGAGAGACCTGAATGAGATTGCTTTGACGCGTTAAATACTACCCGGACTTTAGTAGTTTTGCTATCTGGTTTTATCACTGCGTGATGAGGTAAGTAAAAGGAGAAATATTTCCCATCCCGAATTATTTCTTGGGAACTGGCTGGTTCCATGTGGTCCAAGGTTAAGTATTCTTCTAGGACTTTGGAGTATGTAATTTGGAGTTCAGCTTTTTTGTGAATGCTCCGTTCGATACTCAAATACTGTTGCTGAACTGAAGGCCTGGAGTGTCCTAATGCCATTGTGCTGGGAAATTCGTTATTGAATTGTAGTTTTACCACGAAACGGCCATTCTCTCTTCGATAGGTTGTGTTTCGGTATAGATTTTCGCAGAAGGTATCCTCTTCTTTGGGTGCTTGAGTTTCTGGTATTTCCTCCTGCTCCCAAAATCTCCTGAGTAGGTCACTTAGTTCTTGTAGAATTAGAAAACGCAGGAAAACTATAAGATCCGTCCTCAACAAAATCGTATCGAAATGTATTCAACTAAATCTCCCCTTTCATCCCTACAAAAATAAGAAACAAGAGCCAACTCGGAACCTAACACCTTATCTTATAGATACTTCTCTAAACTCTAATGCCAAAAATGACACAAACCAATCCATATACCAACAAGAGTTCCTAAAAATCAAATCTCTCAATAAGAACTGTACATTCATTTACACGGATGGCTCACAATCAAACACACTTTCCACATATGCCAATAACTACAGAAAACACTATCCTGAAATCGGGAATACTTACATTCTACTCGTCAGTACTATCAGCTGAAACAATTGCCATATTAGAAGCAATTCAATTAATAAAAACCAAAAGAGGTAAATTCATCATATGCTCTGATTCTCTATCAGCCTTAAAATCAATCTCCAACCCAAATAATAATGAAACCTACCCAAGTGCCATTAGGTCACTCCAAATCAAACACATGCCAAAAGTTAGACTTATTTGTATACCTGGACATTCCAACATTACTGGTAATGAGCTAGCAGATAAAACGGCCAAGGAAGCGGCACGTCTTCCCCAAAACTTTAACATAAAAGATATAAATAGTTTCTTAAAACACCAGCTCCAAAACGAACATGAAAACTTAAAACCAAAATCCAGCAACTGGTACCAGCAAATTTACAAAAAACAACATATTAGCGACAACTACCTTAAATTCACTTACAAGACTTTGTCAAACTAAAATAATTAGACTCCGACTAGGACATACAAGGATCACTAAACTATATCACATAGACAAAAACTATCCTCCTTTATGCCCTACTTGCCAAAATCATTCCCCAACTTCCATTGAAAACATCCTCGACACCTGCCACTCCTCATCAATCCTGAGAAGACAAATCTTCCATAACGACAAGCCCTCCCAACTCCTTTTCACTCCCAACCTAGATAATATGAGTAAAATCATTAAATTCCTAAAATTATCTAACCTCTATCATCACATACACAGTGTGTCCCAAAAATAACCGAACTGTATATTTAAATCATACAACATACAGCGCCATCTATTGAAAATTTGCAACATTAAAAAGATACATTCATCCTCTTTCAAACGCATCGGACTTCATGTAAGTCGGATGACAGATGTGAAAGTGACAGCCATTTCAATAAAACCAAAAGTGTGCTAATGGTTCCAAAAAAAAATGGAACAAAGAGCAAATATAAAATTTTGTGTCAAACTTGAAAAAAAATTGAAATTGAAGTTTAAAAAATTAAAAAAAAATTGAAAAAATGAAGCAGCCGTAACCGAGGTACTGAAGAACATTTCTATAAATGACATAAAAAAATCTATGCATGCGCTGGTTGATCGTTCCAAACGTTGTGTTGAGTCAAATGGAACCTATTTTGAATAAATATTAACTAATTAAGATAATATAATGTGTATTTTACTATTTTATATCCAAAAAGTTCGGTTATTTTTGGGACACACCGTGTATAAAACTAATATCAAACCCAGAAAAGAAAAAAAAAATTTATATATACGTATATACAAAAATACAAATTATAATATATACAATTAAGAATTCCAAAAAATTTACATATAACACCAACACATACATTGTTACCTTATCAATATACTATATTTAGATTCAAGCATACCAAATATGTATATGTAATATTTTATTTCTAAACACAAGTATAGCGTAAATAAATAAATATATATTCGGTTGTGCTTCCGATAATTTAATAATACCATATACACACAACTGTGAACTGCTTTTGTGGTTCTGAAAATAATTTCTAATATTTTAATTAATTTTTTTTTTAGATTAAAATGGAAATGGTGAAAGCAATGAATATTTCCAGCATTCCATACCATATATATAATTTCAAAATAATAATATATTATTAATTTTTAACATACACATTATCTTTAATATATACGTGTATATATATATATATATATATATATATATATTTTTTTTTTTTTTTTTTTAAATTACTCCGATTTCCCTAAATATTTAATTACACTTCAGGCCAATCTAATGTATGAATGCCTGCATGCCTTAAGCAGAATATTGCTAAAGTTCAACAATCGTCTATGTATGTATGTATGTACTCTCCATGCATATTTACATATAATTATAAATTTATTTTTGAACTCCAAAATCTTTTTTATTTCTCTTTCTCCTCAGCCATTGACACGTGCTCACTCCTTAACTATACGTGTATGAGCATGCCTAACAAGTTTACTTGATCGTATGTATGCATGTATTTGTGTATGTGTGCGTACATGCATGCTGTGTATGGCACATTTGTCACATGTGTGACACATGACTTCAGCCGTTGAGCGCTCAAGAGTTCTTGACATTCTCATTCAGCGTGACTCGCTTGTAAAAGGTTTCATTTTCTGCTGTAGCTACTTTAGTGCCAGCTTGTACGCGTGTGTATCTATATATTTACTCGTATGTATGTATGTGGGAATGTGTGCATCACACTCACTCATATGAATAAGCTTTGAATTAGTTTTTAAGGCGCTTGCTCAAACAAAAAACTTTCTAAGTACTTTTACGAGGTCAATTTAGAATAAAAGAGCGATTAACAAGTCGAACAAAAATAATACGAATGAAAGAGGAAAGGAAGAATAATAAAAAAAAAATAAAAAAAAAAAATGCAAGTTAAACAAAGGCCAAGTGTGTATTAGAGTTAATGGGTTTTTGCAGAGTACACGCGCGCGTGTGTGTGTGTGTGTGCCTGTGTAAATTAAACTGAGGCAGCAGAACACTGTGGAAGTATTTTTTTTGAATAAAATTATATTTCAAATCAGTTTTGATATACATTAAGCCTTTTAAGGCATAAAGTATTAATATGTTTGAATTAAAAGACTTTGAGTAGTTAGAGTTACGATACAAACAATTATAAGCTTGATTAAAATCAGCTCCTCTTTAAAATATCGGTCATCGTCGTTTGTGGCGCTACAACATTATGATTCAAAAATTTAAATATTTGATAGAAACCGGAAGGAGTTAAGCTAGGTAACAACGAGATGCAAATGGAAAAAAAATCTCCAAAAATTTCACCACAAAAAGTTTTTAACTCGCTTAGTTCGAAAGTAGATCAGCTTACGATAAGATAGACTAGATAAACTAGGGATCTAGTTGCCCCCCAGAAACACTACCCGTTACAAGAGCCTTATATTGCTACACTTCCTCTTGAGACTCCAGTTTGCGGAACATTATTATTTACGAATTGAAATAGGCGTTTGGACTTTTATCTCTTACTGACTGAAGATCTTTCAGCTTATCCTCGCCAAGCAATCTTAGCATACACCTGCTATCTGTTGTGGGTATTCACATTATACGTGGTCTGTAATCCATTTACGTTCCATTTACTTACAGCAAATATTGCACTCAACTTGACCCGATTTTCAGCCACTCATCGACTCTCTCATTGTCTTGGATGCTCTTGTGTCCTGGTGTCTAGATTACTTTTTTACAAAATGCTTCCCCCACCGACCTCGTGCTATAACAAAGAAATGCCTTGATAGCCGCTAGATTATCTACGTCAATTTGAACGCTTCTTTTGTATGGCACCGTTCCCTGCAATAGCTTAGAAGATATAACAAGGCCCTAGCCACCTGAGTGACTTTCTAATCACCAGTTTGATGTACAATAATAAGCTGCAGACCCGTTCATTTTAAAGTCATATGTAATCACATGCAAAGCTTGATCTGCCCACCTGATTCCTTTGCTGTTGTAGTTGCTAGCAGCTCTTCGAAACTCAGGCGCAGAACCTTGTAGTTTATTCGTATTCTTAATGCACAGGCTACACCAACAGAGTGACAACCACACTTCTCTCTTAAGTCGATTGCTGACACCAAGCATCTGGGTCAAGTATAATCAGAACAATTACCATACAAGATATGCCTAAAGCAGTAGCAATGACTAGACTTGAGTTCATCACCTTCGAAATAATGTGAAATTTTCACTGTTGCTGATCATACTGACAAACTTTACACTGAGCTCATCATCATTTCGTCCAACTATATCTTATGACGATAGCTGATAAAAGATAATCGAGTATACTCGTAGGCTGTTTAAAAAGCTTTAAATTCTCCTGATCGTTTGACTTAAAATCTGCTTATAAAGAGAAGGCAATACCCACCTCTCCACTTGTTTGAGTTTTTTGGGGATCTTTGCCGTCATATCAGCTTACATTTATCTATATTTAGCCTTAAGGTCAGATAAATTTTCTAACATATTCGAAAGTATCAAATGAAAAAGTCTGGTAGTTGAAGTTGAGCTAACCAATACCCTGTTGCACTGAAACTGGGTTAAAAGTAACGATACGCGGAATGGATGATAAAACAATTAGTCACTACAAGAACGCTGATGGGAAACGATGGAGGATATGAAAGCGAAAAAAATAAGAAGAGAAAGCAAATTAACAAAAGAGCGAAAACAGTGAAAGCGGGGATCACTAGACGATCTGTAGAGAATATAATTTTTGGTAAAGCCAGGCCATACTCATTGCCTTTTCATGCAAGGCATTCAAATAACTCTGCACAACACTCCATGGGTAAACCACGCTTTATCAGCAGCTGGTGGAGTCATCAAATAACTATGCATAAGAATTCCGTTGAAATATTTCTTACGCCGAAATTACTTTGCAACAAAGATGTTATCAGTAAATAATTAGAAAATAAAACAGCGAACGCTTAGAATTGTGTGATTATTGTATTTAAACTTATGCTGAACCTAATTCAAATTTTAGTATTTACACAACGCTCAACGATTAATAACACAATTCATTTAACTTAAAAGAAGTTAAAAATAAAATAATGGATTTAAGACATAAACTTTTTGTTCTATTTTTTGTAAACATTTTCTTCAATTTCATATTTTGCAACGCGGACTCTGAAGGTTTGTGAAGAAAGAATTATTTGAAATAAATTTTTAAAATAAAAAAAATTTAAAAAATTAATAAAATTATTATTTTTTATATGTTTATTGTCAGAAAGCGTTACTGAAGATTAATTGATTATTATTAAGATTGAATTTAATTTGATAATTAAAATATTTTAAAATGGTATATCTACCAAATCATAACTACATATATTCGTACATATATCTCTATTGTTACAGAAAGCATTACGGAAAAGTCTCCTTTCATTAAATTAGGCAAAAAACATTATTTGATCAACACTGCCACTAAGGTATGCTATTAATGATTTAAATTTAAATTACATTTAATTTTATTTTTGCAAATACCTATCATCTTACATATACACACACATATTTCATACTCGTTGAGCAGATGAATTGGTTTGAGGCTGTCCATTATTGCCGCACTTTACACAGTGATTTGGTAAACATAGAATCGGAGGCACAAATGATCACGGGACTAAAGATTTTTGGACAAGTGCAAATGATTTAGCGGAAGAGGGTAAATTCAAGTCTATCAGTAATGGGCAACCACTTGCATACATTCAATGGGCAGATGAGCAACCAAACGGTGCTGGTGATCAAAATTGTGTTATGCTCTCTGTATCCACAATGTATGATTATATTTGTGAAAAGCAAATTTTTTCGATTTGTGAGTTGAAAACAGAGACAAATTTAGCGGCCAAAACGGAAGCAGCTTGTGAAATTGTACCGCCAAATTGTGCCGTAAAAAAACTAATGGAAATGTTTCTCTCAACGGCGAACATAGTAAATTGAAGGGATTAACAAAAAATTATTTATAGCAGAATAATTTGAAAGAATTATTTTCAATTTTTTTTATAAATAAACTAATAATGAATTTGATAATGTTCATCCATAAGTCCATATACTTGATAGACTCAACTGCAATTTTAGTAAAAAAAAAATTATATTAAAAATCCATAAAGAAACATTGAATATTTCGAACTCAATATCTATAGCTTATAGCTTTACACAATAGTAACGTGTCTTTCATTGAGAAATATTTCAAAAATAATGAAAGCTTGGCGGCCGTAGCTCTAAGATTTCATACAAAATATGTTCGGTATAATGTTTTAACTTCGGCAACTGTGAAGAGATTAATTGAAAAATCTGTTGGAGACGTCAAACACACTGATCGTTCAAAAATAAATGGTTCAAATGGCAATATCGAAGCAATGAGAGTGAGAGTGTCACTGACAATCCAGCAACCTCAATTTGGCGTCGTGGAAAAGAATTGCAAGCTTCGAGGGAAGCTCGAATTTTGTGACACCCTTTATTATTGGATTGACTCACAGTATAATATGAGCTCGTTATTAAAATAATTTTTTTTTTATTTATTTGAAATTTTTCGTTTTCATAAAATATTAAGAGAAATCACAAAGACCTTATGCAAATAAATTCAAACAGCTTCAATAAAAAGTTGTACATCAAAACAAATTGTACTCGAATTATATATAAATATATGTATTTTGATTTACTATTATTTTTTTTATTTTATTTTATATTGTTATATTCTAGTATTTTTCTAAATTTTTTTCTTAATTTTTTTTTTTTTTACTATTTAATAAACTTATGTGGTTCTTTAGAGAATCAGCTTAGCATACAAAATTTATACAAAATATATTTTTTCTCATGCCTAGATAAGCTACTTTGTCTAAAATATTTGTATATCCTTTCACCATTTTCTATCTTTTCTATGCGCATACATATGTATACATGTTTTGGAAATTACAGTAAAATCGAAGGTTCTCCTTCTTAATATATGAGTTTTCTTATTGATTTGAAAACTTCTTAGAAAATTGCATAAATATTTTCGTATTTAATGGCATGAAGTATGAGCCTCTAGTACTAAGTAGTTGCATATTCCCAGTAGGAAAAATGTTGAGCTTGCAACTAGATGGAAAATAACGATCACTAGCTTTAGAAGGAGATAAGTTTTAAGATAAGTATTGGGTATCGTTCAAGATCTTTTTATTATTATCATCCATGATCCGTAGCACAAGTGTTATGAGTAATTTCTAGAGTGTGATTTTTATACCTCGATGTAGAACTAAAGAAACTATAGAGCTGCCATAGATATATTACTCATTATGGAAGCTGCACTTCCTAATGCGTTTCTCGTATGATCGTGAGCTTTAAACAAAAATGTATGTGCCCTGGAAAGATATAACTTCATGAAAAAGGCTTGAAATATTTTGTTTAATAAATTCTCAAAAAGGGTTAAAAAAAAGTCTCATACAAAATTTTAATAAAAAAATTTATTTGTCAATCTGCAAAAATTCTATGTTTCTTTCTACAAAAAGATAAAGCTTTCAAGTTCAATATGAACACTAATAATAATATTTTACCAGTAAGCCGTGTAAGAAGATCGGCAGGGGAGACTGCACATTTCGAAGAGAAGGTTATGGTTATTTGAACGGATCAAGAGCTTTAAACAGTTCAAAATCAAATTTTTCAAATAGTGCAAATAGTCGATTACCTTATTACCAGTGTTTTAATTTAAAATTTGGAATCGGTGGTAACCCTCTTAAAATTTTATTCAACAGTAAACTTTATAAAGTTCCCAGGGTAATATCCTGATTTTTTGTGTTCACTTGTATCATTAGTCAATAATAATTTTAAGCAAGTGGCAATTCCACTCATTTTTTTTTTTCAAATCTTTTCAGTTAGACTTAATCACATATTTTCTTGTTTTAAATATATAAACGTTTGGCAACCTTGCTACCAAATTTCCTTCAAGTTTGGTTAATAATTATTTATGCTTAAAATTTTGAGACAGGTGACAAACTTCCAATCATTTATAGTTTTTAAAAATTTGTTAAAATTGATCTTAAATTTTTCCATTAGTCTAGATTACTTTTTTACAAAATGCTGCCCCCACCGACCTCGTGCTATAAGAAAGTAATGCCTTGATAGCCGCTTGATTATCTACGTAAATTTGAACGCTTCTTTTGTATGGATCCGTTCCCTGAAATAGCTTAGACGATATTACAGTGCCCTGGCCACCCGAGTGACTTTCTAATCACCAGTCTGATGTACAATAATAAGCTGCAGACCTGTTTATTTTAAAGTCATATGTAATCATATGCAAAGCTTGATCTGCCCACCTGATTCCTTTGCTGTTGTAGTTGCTAGCAGCTCTTCGAAACTCAGGCGCAGAACCTTGTAGTTTATTCGTATTCTTAATGCACACGCTACACCAACAGAGTGACACCCACACTTCTCTCTTAAGTCGATTGGGTCAAGTGTAATCAGAACAATTACCATACAAGATATGCCTAAAGCAGTAGCAATGACTAGACTTGAGTTCATCACCTTCGAAATAATGTGAAATTTTCACTGTTGCTGATCAGACTGACAAACTTTACACTGAGCTCATCATCATTTCGTCCAACTGTATCTTATGACGATAGCTGATAAAAGATAATTGAGTATACTCGTAGGTTGTTTAAAAGGCTTTAAATTCTCCTGATCGTTTGGCTTAAAATCTGCTTATAGAGAGAAGGCAATACCCACCTCTCCACTTGTTTGAGTATTTTGGGGATCTTTGCCGTCATTTCAGCTTACATTTATCTATATTTAGCCTTAAGGTCAGATAAATTTTCTCACATATTCGAAAGTACGTGTATCAAATGGAAAAAAAAGTCCCTAAAGCTTGACAATGTTCGTGGATCTCCCGAGGGTATATGCCACTTGCAGGTCACTAAAAAACTCTCCTCTAGGGAACCGTCGCCCACCCTGGAACCGCTTTCGCATTACTTCAGGGTGGCGTTCCATTTTTCTTATAGTTAGATTACATCTCGCCACCTGCGTCCAGGTCCCGCATTTTCGCTCGTAGTACTTTTTCTGCGAACTCCCTTACTTTTGCCCAGTTTGCTTCACTTTCTAACATAATTGAGGAAATGTTATCCAACCGTGTTTTCAAGCCTGATTCTCGCGTCTTGCCAGCGGGTGCATTGAAAGATTGTATGCTCTGCGTCATCTTCGTCAGCATCGTTATAAATACATGACGGATATTCAGCTTTCCCTATTTTATGCAGATATTTCCTGAAGTATCCGTGACCAGACAACATCTGGGTAATGTAGTAGTCTACTTCCCCGAATTTCCTGGTTGTCCATATTCTGACGTCTGCTATTGATTTGGCCGTCCATCGTTCATGAATTCCTTCTTCCCATCGGGCTTGCCACTGGTTCAGGGTTTCTTTTCTTATGTCCTCTTTGTTTGTATTGACAGTGCATCCTTGGTTCCTCATTTTTTTGAGCGTCCAACTTCTTTTCTTTTCGGCTGCCAATAGGTCACAGCTATAGCTTCCCCTGATACTGTGCGGTATGCCGACGCTATCCTCAAAGCCGCTGTGCGGTATACTTTGGCCAGTACCATTCGCCTATTTTTCTTCTTGAGCGAGTTCGCCCATAGCTCGGCTCCATAAAGTAGGATGTTAAGGGTTACCGCCAAGATGAGCTTTCTTTTTCCTTGTGTTGGACCTCCTATGTTAGCCATTAGTCTACTAAGCTGGGAAGTGACTTTGGAGGCTTTCACTGCTGCATGCTGGATTTGTACCCAGTAGATCAGTCTAGGGTCTAGTCTTACACCCAGATAGTTAACAACTCTTCTTGACCTCAGCGTATCCGCGATTGTGTGCATGTCTATTTCCAGAGGTAAGTGTTTCTTCGTTAATAGCAGCAACTCGGTTTTTTCTGTTGCGAGTTTGAGACCGCGTTGGTCAAGCCACATTTTTGTTCTAATCATTACTTGATTTAACTTCCTGCGTGCGTCTTCCGTATCGCGCACGGTAATTATAGCGGCAATGTCGTCAGCATATCCCACAAGATATGTGCTCTCAGGCATCTCAAGGTCTAATATGCCATCGTAGCTGACGTTCCAGAGGTCTGGCCCGAGGATAGAGCCCTGCGCTGCTCCTGCCGTCACCTTGTGTTTTCGCTGCCCGCCGGTAGTTTGGTAGAGTAAGACCCTATCTCTAAGGTAGCTCCTCATCATTGGGCTGAGATACCGGGGGGTGGAAAATTTATTCTCTAAGGTTGCAATCATATCCTTCCACTGTACGCTGTTGAAGGCGTTTCGAACGTCCAGTGTGGCTAGTAGGACTATTTGCTTGTGAAACCCTTGTTGGGCCTTTTCAACACTTTTAACTACATTCTCGATTGCTCCCAGTGTTGATCTACCGGGCCTAAAATCGTATTGCTTTTTTGAGAGGGTGTATGCCGATGGACTGTCTGGGTTTCATTTTCCCTTATTAATGAGCACCAGCTGCTGTCTTTTCCAGATTTCTGGGAATAGGGTTCTTTTCAGACAGGCATTAAACATATTTAGAAGTAAATTGGGCCGTTCTAGGGCAATTACTTTCAGTACTTCCGCGGGTATGCCATCGGGACCTGGTGATTTATTTCGCTTAAGCTTACTTGCCGCTATTTGTAACTCTTCGGTGGTAAAACAAGGTGTTTCTATAGGGAGGTTCTCCAGTGTTGCTTGTTCTTCCCGTATCTCATGTGCTGGAAATAAGGCCTTAACAATCTGATCCATTTTGTGTCCGTTAAATTCTGGGGGTGATGCCCTAGCGCCGAGTTTTTTCATCACTACTCTGTACCCTAGCCCCAAGGATCCCTATTTAGGTCGTTACGTAGCTCTTCCCACTTTTCTTTTTTACTACAGTTGGTACAGTTCCATTTCTGTTCCTGGTCTAGACCCGCCGAAGGCAAAGACACGTTTTCCTTAGTTGCGCTATACTCTCAGTCCATCAGTACGCTGCTCGTTTTTGGCTCCTATTTGTGGCTCTTGGCATACCTTATTACACGCTCGAGTTATTATGAACATTGTGTCTTCCACTAATTTCTTTGCGTTTTCCGAGTTGTTCTCTGCGGTGGCTTGTTTATCAATTTCGGATAATAGTAGGCTAGTGTTTAGCTTTGAAGCATTCCATTTGCGTAGGGAGCTGCGTGTACTATTTTGAGCAGGTCGAGCTTGAGATTATGTACTGATGATCACTGCCAGTATAGTCCTCCAGCACTTCCCAGCCTGTTACCATGCCTGTTAAGCGCTCCGATGCCAATGTTATGTCGGGTGTTGTTTCTTCGCATCCTAGTCATCTGAAAGTCGATGCTACTCCGGTGTTGAGTACAACAAGGTCCAGTCGTGCGGCCATTTGGTCCAGACGAAACCATTTCCGTTCCCGCTTGCTGTGGTGTGTAGTTTGCTGCTAGGGGGAAGCCACATCGCAGCAGTACCACTGCTATCCTCTAGCCATGATCCACTTTCCTTCTTTTTATATTGTTCGCTGATGATAATGACATCGTAGTGGCTTTCTCTTGTCATTTGTGTCAGCAGCGCGTCCGCAGTTTTGCATCTATGCATGTTGGCTTGCAGAGCTTTCAAGTATTTGAGTAGCTGTTGTATACCGTGCACTTATTGGAACCCGGTACGTGGTCTGTCTGTTCATATTTTGTCTCCTTACATAAGCAGCAGTTTGGAGGGTTACGGCATTCTTTAAGGCTGTGTCCTCCTTGGCCACACTTTATTCATAAGCCTTGATTCTTTCTGTCAGGTACTTTACAGTCCCAGGTTGAATGCCCGGGTCCGAAAACATCTCTTCGTACTTTCTTTAAGCCGTAGCCTACAGTTGATCCATCCGATTTTAATACGACCCTGCTTTATTAATTTATCGGCTTCTTCGCTCGGTAAGGTTATATATGCTCTTACTTGCTCTCTGCTGTTGGGTGCTGAGATATTAATTTTGGTGGCCGTGGAGGGCTCTCCCAACACTCAATGTACTGACTCCAGGATTTCTTCTTTTGTTGTTAGGGAATCGATATCTCTGATCTCCACTGTAGCTTGTGGCTTTAAGTCAGCTACTGATGCGGATTCCTATAGAGTGCTCTTTAGAGTTTCACAAAAATTTTGGTTAGCCGCCTGTTCTTTTTCTAATTCTAAGAGGATGGCGCCCGTTCTTGTTTTCCGTATTCCACGTATCTTGACTTCGTTTTCGTCTGGTTTTATTTTCGCCTTGATATTTCGGAGAACTTCTGCGTAGCTCCTTCCATCTACAGGCTTAATGATTACCGCATCTGATAGCCTCTTGGGCCTAGTTTTGGGTTTAACCTTTTCTGCTTCTTTCTTGTGTCCATCGGTTTTAGGTACGTTCGATGTTGATGACGGTTGCTTATTGGCATTGGGTTTTTGTGTCTTCTTCGTTGTCACTGTCTTCCATTGCAGCTCGGGTTCTTCATTGCGTGGTCGTCCAGCGGGTCTCGATTCGACCGAACTTGTCGCGCGGCGTTTCGAGGAGGTCGATGCGGGGGTTTCTGCTAAGGTGTTTTTCTCTAACGCAATAGATGTAGCTATTTTCTCCTTCTCAGCCATTGTCCAGTTTCGTCTGTAGCTTTTGATTATATCAAAAAGCTCGTCCAACTGCGCGGCTCCGTTTTTGACATCAAGGCTAACATTTTTTTGTTTGGAAATAGCCTGTTTCATTTTGTGCACAATCGTCCTGCCCTTTTCGATTGCTTCTTCTTCTGTTTGTCTCATTTTGCGCACGAGTTCATGCCTTGGCGACTCCTGCGGGTGCAGAGTTGGTTGAGATGCTTCTGGAGTGTTTCGATCTGCCATCGGCTCCGTAGTATTCACAGCTGAGTTTGAAGATCTGGGCTCGGCCGAGGGTGTATTTAATTGCTGGGTGTTGTTGGTTTTCTGAGAAACCGGTGTTATTTGGAGCACAGGAGATCTCAGTACCCTACTGCTTCTGCGAAAAATATTTCCGTGTTCCTCTTGGCGCTCGTTTAAATTCGAGCGATCTCCTTTTTTCTGCTGCTCTTTCTCCGTACTATTCGGAGTTTTGTTGTTTTTGTTTATTGGTTGTATTTATCATTTTTCATGGGTCTCCGCTCCAAGCCGCTATCTCCGCACGTTGTGCAGTCGCTCTGACGAAGGGCCCGAGGTTGTCTACGTGTGTTGTAGTTCCTCGCGAGTGTTGATACAAGGCCTCATGGGAGCTTGTGTTCAGAGCCAGCCAGCGCTAATCAGCTAGGTTTCAGCTAGGTTTCACCCGTGCTTACTAAAGTGGCAGAATACCACTCTCACCGGCCCAAAAGCTAGTTTATTCTTAACGATGTTTCCAGTATACCTTAATCAGGATCTTACTGGTCTCAATCCTGATGGGCACTAGCCCGGGGGTTATTTTTCTTACTCACATTTGTATAAATGCATACCTTTTGGGGATTTATGAGTAACGGGTTTCGTTGCAGCGTCCCACGTCGCTCTGTTGCCTCCCTCTCATGGGTAAGTATTCCCTCGAGGCAGCCCCTTGGGGGTTGTGGATGCTTATTTCGAGGCGGTATCTACTCACCTCGTCACCGGAGCTTCATAGGGCCTCTTCGGACCTTTTAAGCCGAGCCCTCTTCTCCTGTCGCTCTTGGTCAGGGGCTGCTTATTGGGTATTCGCAGCTAGCCCAAAACTAGAATTTAGGCCGTCCACATCCCGCCACGCTGTGGCCCTAGGGGGCCTAAAACAATTACTCACTACAAGAACGCTGATGGGAAACGATGGAGGATATGAAAGCGAAAAAAATAAGAAGAGAAAGCAAATTAACAAAAGAGCGAAAACAGTGAAAGCGGGGATCACTAGACGATCTGTAGAGAATATAATTTTTGGTAAAGCCACGACATACTCATTGCCTTTTCATGCAAGGCATTCAAATAACTCTGCACAACACTCCATGGGTAAAACACGCTTTATCAGCAGCTGGTGGAGTCATCAAATAAATATGCATAAGAATTCCGATAAAATATTTCTTACGCCGAAATTACTTTTCAACAAAGAGGTTATCAGTAAATAATTAGAAAGTGAAAAAGCGAGCGCTTAGAATTGTGTGATTATTGTATTTAAACTTATGCTGAACCTAATGCATGTTTTAGTATTTACTCAACGCTCAACGATTAATAACACAATTCATTTAACTTAAAAGAAGTTAAAAATAAAATAATGGATTTAAGACATAAACTTTTTGTTCTATTTTTTGTAAACATTTTCTTCAATTTCATATTTTGCAACGCGCACTCTGAAGGTTTGTGAAGAAAGAATAACTTGAAATATATTTTTAAATAAAAAAAAATTAATAAAATTATTATTGTTTATATGTTTATTGTCAGAAAGCGTTACTGAAGATTAATTGATTATTATTAAAATTGAATTTAATTTGATAATTGAAATATTTTAATATGGTTTATCTACCAAATCATAACTACATATATTCGTACATATATCTCTATTGTTACAGAAAGCATTACGGAAAAGTCTCCTTTCATTAAATTAGGCAAAAAACATTATTTGATCAACACTGCCACTAAGGTATGCTATTAATGATTTAAATTTAAATTACATTTAATTTTATTTTTGCAAATACCTATCATCTTACATATACATACACATATTTCATACTCGTTGAGCAGATGAATTGGTTTGAGGCTGTCCATTATTGCCGCACTTTACACAGTGATTTGGTAAACATAGAATCGGAGGCAGAAGTGGATGCTATATCCAACTACTTAAACACAAATGATCACGGGACTAAAGATTTTTGGACAAGTGCAAATGATTTAGCGGAAGAGGGTAAATTCAAGTCTATCAGTAATGGGCAACCACTTGCATACATTCAATGGAAAGATGGGCAACCAAACGGTGCTGGTGATGAAAATTGTGTTGATTTCTATGGCTCGAGTAATAAATTCAAAATGTATGATGAAAATTGTACAAAGCAATATTTTCCAATTTGTGAGTTGAAAACAGAGACAAATTTAGCGGCCAAAACGGGAGCAGCTTGTGAAAATGTACCGCCAAATTGTGCCGTGAAAAAACTAATGGAAATGTTTCTCTCAACGGCGAACATAGTAAATTGCAGGGATTAACAAAAAATTATTTATAGCAGAATAATTTGAAAGAGTTATTTTCAATTTTTTTTATAAATAAACTAACAATGAATTTGATAATGTTCATCCATAAGTCCATATACTTGATAGACTCAACTGCAATTTTTGTAAAACAAAAAAAATTATATTAAAAATCCATAAAGAAACATTGAATATTTCGAACTCAATATCTATAGCTTATAGCTTTACACAATAGTAACGTGTCTTTCATTGAGAAATATTTCAAAAATAATGAAAGCTTGGCGGCCGTAGCTCTAAGATTTCATACAAAATATGTTCGGTATAGTGTTTTAGCTTCCTCCACTGTGAAGAGATTAATTGAAAAATCTGTTGGAGACGTCAAACACACTGATCGTTCAAAAATAAATGGTTCAAATGGCAATATCGAAGCAATGAGAGTGAGAGTGTCACTGACAATCCAGCAACCTCAATTTGGCGTCGTGGAAAAGAGTTGCAAGCTTCGAGCGAAGCGCGAATTTTGTGACACCCTTTATTATTGGATTGACTCACAGTATAATATGAGCTCGTTATTAAAATAATTTTTTTTTTATTTATTTGAAATTTTTCGTTTTCATAAAATATTAAGAGAAATCACAAAGACCTTATGCAAATAAATTTAAACAGCTTCAATAAAAAGTTGTACATCAAAACAAATTGTACTCGAATTATATATAAATATATGTATTTTTATTTATTATTATTTTTTTTATTTTATTTTATATTGTTATATTCTAATATTTTTCTAAATTTTCTTCTCAATTTTTTTTTTTTTTTTACTATTTAATAAACTAATGTGGTTCTTTAGAGAATCAGCTTAGCATACAAAATTTA
The DNA here is from genome assembly GCA_037013455.1 of Ceratitis rosa. NCBI lineage: Eukaryota > Metazoa > Arthropoda > Insecta > Diptera > Tephritidae > Ceratitis > Ceratitis rosa. The sequence continues at coordinate 2,487,207 of JAWMAG010000002.1, read as the reverse complement.
TACAAAATATATTTTTTCTCATGCCTAGATAAGCTACTTTGTCTAAAATATTTGTATATCCTTTCACCATTTTCTATCTTTTCTATGCGCATACATATGTATACATGTTTTGGAAATTACAGTAAAATCGAAGGTTCTCCTTCTTAATATATGAGTTTTCTTATTGATTTGAAAACTTCTTAGAAAATTGCATAAATATTTTCGTATTTAATGGCATGAAGTATGAGCCTCTAGTGCTAAGTACAATAGTTGCATATTCCCAGTAGGAAAAATGTTGAGCTTGCAACTAGATGGAAAATAACGATCACTAGCTTTAGAAGGAGATAAGTTTTAAGATAAGTATTGGGTATCGTTCAAGATCTTTTTATTATTATCATCCATGATCCGTAGCACAAGTGTTATGAGTAATTTCTAGAGTGTGATTTTTATACCTCGATGTAGAACTAAAGAAACTATAGAGCTGCCATAGATATATTACTCATTATGGAAGCTGCACTTCCTAATGCGTTTCTCGTATGATCGTGAGCTTTAAACAAAAATGTATGTGCCCTGGAAAGATATAACTTCATAGTAATATTTATCAGCAGCTCAGAGGATAGGAAAGTAGAATTTTGAAAAAAACTTCAAATATTTTTTTAGCAAATTCTCAAAGAGGGTTAAAATAAAGTTTCATAAAAAATTTTAATAAAAAAAGTTATTTGTCAATCTGCAAAAATTCTATGTTTCTTTCGTCAAAAAAGATGAAGCTTTCAAGTTAAATATGAACACTAATAATAATATAATATTTTATCGCCAGCGGAGGCTGCACATTTCGAAGAGAAGGTTATGGTTATTTGAACGGATCAAGAGCTTTAAACAGTTCAAAATCAAATTTTTCAAATAGTGCAAGTAGTCGATTACTGATACGATGGCAGCAGAATTCCCAGATATAAAATAAAACAATTTGACTTAGTTCAGAGAACAAAATATATATTCAACAGCTTGCGCTTAAAGTTACAAAGAGAAGAGGAATGAATAAGTAATACAAAATAAAAAGGAAATATGATAACTATATAATGACAAGTGAATAGAGATGCCATATTGACATGCATATTGTAATAAGGAAATTAAATATTTCCTATACGCCCTCTCAATAAGCAGGTAATCTCAAATGGAAAATCCAAGTCCTTTTAGGCATCTCTCATGACTCACTTTAGATAGCGATTTAGTCATAACGTCGGCAAGCATCTCCTGCGTTGGTACATGTTGCAATTGAAAATGTCCAGCAGCTACTGATTCACGAACGAAATGATGCTTTATATCAATGTGTTTTGTGCGAGCATGAAATACGGGGTCGCTCGCCATATATTCTGCTCCTTTATTATCTACAAAAATCTAAATATCGTTAAACATTTGTAAGCCTAGCTCACATAAAAGACTTCGCAAGTAGATTGCTTCATTAGCTGCTTCTGCTAAGCTAACGTATTCTACTTCAGTCGAAGATAACGCAACTGTTCGTTGCTTTAGCGATTTCCAAGTTATCGCTGCTCCACTTAGTAGAAAGGAATAGCCTGTATATGATCGGCGGTCGATTGCGCAACCACCCCAGTCGGCATCGGTATAACCTACTAATGGATCGCCTGTTTTACGAAACATCAACCCTCGGTGGGCTGTTCCAGCCAGGTATCTGAGTACCCTTTTTGCAGCAAGCCAATGACTCATAGATGGGCATGTGACAAACTGCGCCAATCGCGAAACTGTGTTGGCTATATCAAGCCGCGTTGCTACGGATAAGTACATTAAACTTCCAATTAATCCCCTATAAGGATATTCTTCGCATGGCTTATCTTTTGCTTCTGGAAGTTGTGGCTTTATCTCTGAAGGCGTAATCGTGGAATTGCATTTTTCCATGCCATACTGCTTTAATGAATCCATCACGTAGCCAGATTGTTTCAGATGAATACCATCTTCCCATTGTTCAATCTCCAGACCTAGATAATATTTTGCTTCGCCAAGGTCTTTAATTTCAAATTCAAATACTTACTTATTTAATTCAATACTTTTCAAGTTATTTGATGCAATTAATAAATCATCAACGTAGACTAGCAACAAACAAAGTTGTTTATTAACTTTACCATAAAATAAACATGGCTCATTTTTCAAGGGTTTTAATCCCATTCCGGATAATTTCGTGCAGAGCTTGATATACCATTGACGGCCAGGCTGCTTAAGTCCATATAATGCTCTCTTCAGCTTACACACGTTTCCGCCACTACGCAAGTCTTCTATCAACTTCTTTGCACGTAAACCCACATTACAATTTCCACCTCGTTTTGATACAATGCATTTTAGCATTTCAGGTAGCATATCAGGAACTTTCATCAAAACTTCTTCCTCCAGGAAGCCATTGAGGTATGCTGTCACAACATCAAATTGCCATACTGTAAGTTTAAAATGTACTGCCAACGCCAACAAAAGTCTAACTGTATCCAGCCTTGCTACTGGTGCAAATGTCTGACTATAATTTACTCCATACTTTTGGGTATACCCTTTAGCCACTAGACGAGTCTTACGCCGCTCAATCTTACCTTCACAATCATATTTATTAGCGAGTACGAATCGGCAACCCACAACATTTTTAAGGTTATCAGTCTTGATGATATCAAACGTGTCATTTTTAATCAAGCTCATTACCTCGGATTCGATAGCAAGTTTCCACTCATCTCTATCAGGACCATTTAAAGCAAACCGCGTATCAATTTCAGCTATACCCGAAAATATGTCATCATTTGCGTCCTCTAAGACAACATCTGACTCAACAGGCTGAACGTCTTCTTCTATAGAATTTCGAGAACGAAATACTTTCCGTGGACGCCCTCTGCACCCAGTACGTAGAAGTTTGGGCCTTCCAGGTCCACTACCTCCATCCTCTTTATCGTCAACGGACACTTTAGAGCTTGGATCATTTTGAAAATTATCTTTGTCTATTAATTGTGGAGGGAATTCAATAAAATGTTCATTACGGTAATCACATTCACTATCTGTGTGATAAATCAACAAATCATCTGACACGTCATTTCTTATTGACTGTTTCTGGTCAGCTTCTAAAAATTTAACATCTCGAGCACATTTAATCTGATGGGAGTTAGTCACCCATATTCGATAACCCTATCTATCTTGAGGATACCCCACAAATATACCTTCTACAGCTCTTGGTGACAATTTGCTTTTACCTGGATCCTTATTCAGCACCATAACTTTTGATCCAAAAATCTTCAAATAATTTAATTCAGGACTATTACCGCAGAACTTCTCGTAAGGTGTCTTCCATTGAATGCTGCTTAACGGACATCTGTTGCGAATGAAACACGAAGTAGCTACAGCTTCTGACCAAAAAGATGCGCCTAAACCAGACTGCGGCAGCAGTCAGCGAGCCATATCCATCAATGTACGGTTCATCCTTTCTGCCAACCCGTTCTGCTCCGGAGTTCGAGGAATACTAAGTCTTCTCAAAATTCCATGATCTGAAAGGTATTGATCAAAGTCATTATTGCAATACTCACGGCCATTATCCGATTGTAAACATTTTATTTTCGGGCCCGTTTGTCTTTCAATACTTGTTTGGTATAATTTAAATGCAGTAAGAACATCAGATTTTTGACCCAAAAAGTATACCTGACACCATCTCGAACAGTCATCTATAAAGGTAACAAAATACCTTGAACGTCCAATAGATTCCTCTCTAAAAGGACTAACAACATCCGAGTGTACTACTTTCAGTAGTTCTCTACATGGTTCGCGAACGCCGTTAAATGGTAATGCAGGCATTTTGCCTTTTAAACAAATTTCACATTCTGACAATTCTTCAGTTTCGCTGAATTTAATCGAAGGTAATACGCCATTACGAAGAATTCTAAATAAATCTTTCGCATTCAAGTGACCAAGCCGACAATGCCATTTGAATACATCGGAACACTTTTCTTGTACAACGCCACATTCGCTGTTTTCACGCAAATAATACAAGTCACCCTTGCGATAAGAGTAGTTTTTCCATTTGTACCTTCTGCTCAAATATAAACGAGACTTTATCCATAACTCGACAAGGACAAGACATATGGCCATACTTTTTTTTGCTTAGGTTGGCAGGACTGTTATATGTTTACATGACAAATTTGAGCGCGATCTGTCACATAGTTTTTGTTTACGGCACTATAAACAAGTCAACCTCGAGTGTGTTTTTCGAATTTTACTATAGAAATTAACGTTGAGCAAAGAGTTTTGTTTGAATTTTGTTATTCCAATGGAATAAATGCGACGGACGCAAAGAAAATGTTGCAGAAGGCATATGGGGAGTCTTGCCTATCACGTGCACGTATTTTTGATTTGTATAAGTCGTTCAAGGACGGCCGTACATCGCTGGAGAACTTGCCCCATGATCGAAAAAGTAAAGCGAATTGTGTTGGAAAATCGTCGTGTGGCTTAAAGAGAGATAGCTAGTGAGCTCAACATATCAAATGGATCCGCTCATAGCATTATTCACGATGTTTTGGGCATGAGACGTGTGTCTGCTCGACATATTCCAAAATTGTTGCCCATACGTCTATTTGAGCAGATTGCAGGTAATAATCTCAGCATTAAAATTTTGGGCAGCTAGGCCCATAACCTGATAAGATGGCAGCAGAATTCCCAGATATAAAATAAAACAATTTGACTTAGTTCAGAGAACACAATATATATTCAACAGCTTGCGCTTAAAGTTACAAAGAGAAGAGGAATGAATAAGTAATACAAAATAAAAAGGAAATATGATAACTATATAATGACAAGTGAATAGAGATGCCATATTGGCATGCATATTGTAATAAGGAAAGTAAATATTTCCAACAATGACCTTATTGCCAGTGTTTTAATTTAAAATTTGGAAACGGTGGTAACCCTCTTAAAATTATATTCAACAGTAAACTTTCTAAAGTTCACAGGATAATATCCTGATTTTTTGTGTTCACTTGTATCATTAGTCAATAATAATTTCAAGCAAGTGGCAATTCTAGTCATTTTTTTCAAATCTTTTTTGGCAACCATGCGACGAAATTTCCTTCAAGTTTGGTTAATAATTATTTATGTTTAATATTTTGAGACAGGTGACAAACTTCCAATCATTTATAGTTTTTAAGAATTTGTTAAAATTGATCTTAAGTTTTTCCATTAGTCTAGATTACTTTTTTACAAAATGCTGCCCCCACCGACCTCGTGCTATAAGAAAGTAATGCCTTGATAGCCGCTTGATTATCTACATAAATTTGAAAGCTTCTTTTGTATCGATCCGTTCCCTGCAATAGCTCTACCGCCATTTTTATAGTGAACATATCGGCTTAGAAGATATTACCGTGCCCTGGCCACCCGAGTGACTTTCTAATCACCAGTTTGATGTACAATAATAAGCTGCAGACCTGTTTATTTTAAAGTCATATGTAATCATATGCAAAGCTTGATCTGCCCACCTGATTCCTTTGCTGTTGTAGTTGCTAGCAGCTCTTCGAAACTCAGGCGCAGAACCTTGTAGTTTATTCGTATTCTTAATGCACAGGCTACACCAACAGAGTGACAACCACACTTCTCTCAAAGCCTTAAATTCTCCTGATCGTTTGACTTAAAATCTGCTTATAGAGAGCAGGCAAGACCCACCTCTCCACTTGTTTGAGTATTTTGGGGATCTTTGCCGTCATATCAGCTTACATTTATCTATTTATATTTAGCCTTAAGGTCAGATAAATTTTCTCACATACTCGAAAGTACGTGTATCAAATGGAAAAAAAAAATCCCTAAAGCTTGACAATGTTCGTGGATCTCCCGAGGGTATATGCCACTTGCAGGTCACTAAAAAACTCTCCTCTAGGGAACCGTCGCCCACCCTGGAACCGCTTTCGCATTACTTCAGGGTGGCATTCCATTTTTCTCATAGTTAGATTACATCTCGCCACCCGCGTCCAGGTCCCGTTTTTTCGCTCGTAGTACTTTTTCTGCGAACTCCCTTACTTTTGTCCAGTTTGCTTCACTTTCTAATATAATTGAGGAAATGTTATCTACCCTTAGTTCCCCAACCGTGTTTTCAAGCCTGATTCTCGCGTCTTGCCAGCGGGTGCATTGAAAGATTGTATGCTCTGCGTCATCTTCATCAGCATCGTTATAAATACATGATGGATCTTCAGCTTTCCCTATTTTATGCAGATATTTCCTGAAGTATCCGTGACCAGACAACATCTGGGTAATGTATTGGTCTACTTCCCCGAATTTCCTGGTTGTCCATATTCTGACGTCTGCTATTGATTTGGCCGTCCATCGTTCATGAATTCCTTCTTCCCATCGGGCTTGCCACTGATTCAGGGTTTCTTTTCTAATGTCCTCTTTGTTTGTATTGACAGTGCATCCTTGGTTCCTCATTTTTTTAAGCGTCCAACTTCTTTTCTTTTCGGCTGCCAATAGGTCACAGCTATAGCTTCCCCTGATACTGTGCGGTATGCCGACGCTATCCTCAAAGCCGCTGTGCGGTATACTTTGGCCAGTACCATTCGCCTATTTTTCTTCTTGAGCGAGTTCGCCCATAGCTCGGCTCCATAAAGTAGGATGTTAAGGGTTACCGCCAAGATGAGCTTTCTTTTTCCTTGTGTTGGACCTCCTATGTTAGCCATTAGTCTACTAAGCTGGGAAGTGACTTTGGAGGCTTTCACTGCTGCATGCTGGATTTGTACCCAGTAGATCAGTCTAGGGTCTAGTCTTACACCCAGATAGTTAACAACTCTTCTTGACCTCAGCGTATCCGCGATTGTGTGCATGTCTATTTCCAGAGGTAAGTGTTTCTTCGTTAATAGCAGCAACTCGGTTTTTTCTGTTGCGAGTTTGAGACCGCGTTGGTCAAGCCACATTTTTGTTCTAATCATTACTTGATTTAACTTCCTGCGTGCGTCTTCCGTATCGCGCGCGGTAATTATAGCGGCAATGTCGTCAGCATATCCCACAAGATATGTGCTCTCAGGCATCTCAAGGTCTAATATGCCATCGTAGCTGACGTTCCAGAGGTCTGGCCCGAGGATAGAGCCCTGCGCTGCTCCTGCCGTCACCTTGTGTTTTCGCTGCCCGCCGGTAGTTTGGTAGAGTAAGACCCTATCTCTAAGGTAGCTCCTCATCATTAGGCTGAGATACCGGGGGGTGGAAAATTTATTATCTAAGGTTGCAGTCATATCCTTCCACTGTGCACTGTTGAAGGCATTTCGAACGTCCAGTGTGGCTAGTAGGACTATTTGCTTGTGAAACCCTTGTTGGGCCTTTTCAACACTTTTAACTACATTCTCGATTGCTCCCAGTGTTGATCTACCGGGCCTAAAATCATATTGCTTTTTTGAGAGCCCTCCAGCACTAGCAATAGCTGCTTCTAGTCTCGGTTTTAGCAGTCTTTCCAGAAGCTTTCCAGCAGTGTCCAGCATGCAGAGACGGCGGTATGCCGATGGACTATCTGGGTTTCCTTTTCCCTTACTAATGAGCACCAGCTGCTGTCTTTTCCAGATTTCTGGGAATAGGGTTCTTTAAATTGGGCCGTTCTAGGGCAATTACTTTCAGTACTTCCGCGGGTATGCCATCGGGACCTGGTGATTTATTTCGCTTACGCTTACTTGCCGCTATTTGTAACTCTTCGGTGTTAAAACAAGGTGTTTTTATAGGGAGGTTCTCCAGTGTTGGTTGTTCTTCCCGTATCTCATGTGCTGGAAATAAGGCCTTAACAATCTGATCCATTTTGTGTCCGTTAAATTCTGGGGGTGATGCCCTAGCGCCGAGTTTTTTCATCACTACTCTGTACCCTAGCCCCAAGGATCCCTATTTAGGTCGTTACGTAGCTCTTCCCACTTTTCTTTTTTACTACAGTTGGTACAGTTCCATTTCAGTTCCTGGTATAGACCCGCCGAAGGCAAAGACACGTTTTCCTTAGTTGCGCTATACTCTCAGTCCATCAGTACGCTGCTCGTTTTTGGCTCCTATTCGTGGCTCTTGGCATACCTTATTACTCGCTCGAGTTATTATGAATATTGTGTCTTCCACTAATTTCTTTGCGTTTTCCGAGTTGTTCTCTGCGGTGGCTTGTTTATCAATTTCGGATAATAGTAGGCTAGTGTTTAGCTTTGAAGCATTCCATTTGCGTAGGGAGCTGCGTGTACTATTTTGAGCAGGTCGAGCTTGAGATTATGTACTGATGATTACTGCCAGTATAGTCCTCCAGCACTTCCCAGCCTGTTACCATGCCTGCTAAGCGCTCCGATGCCAATGTTATGTCGGGTGTTGTTTCTTCGCATCCTAGTCATCTGAAAGTCGATGCTACTCCGGTGTTGAGTACAACAAGGTCCAGTCGTGCGGCCATCTCTAGAATCCGTTTGCCTCTGGAGTCAGTGCTCTGCATACCCCATTCGACTGCTTTAGAGTTAAAATCTCCCGCGATTATCATTTGTCCTTCTGTCTCACGAGCGGCGTCCTCTATGCAGTCCAGTTCCAGTAGCTTGGAAGTCGTGGATGTTGTCGCTAGGTGTCAGGTAGCAGCTAAAAATAGTATAGAGGGCGCATTTGGTCCAGACGAAACCATTTCCGTTCCCGCTTGCTGTGGTGTGTAGTTTGCTGCTAGGGGGAAGCCACATCGCAGCAGTGCCACTGCTATCCTCTAGCCATGATCCACTTTCCTTCTTTTTATATTGTTCGCTGATGATAATGACATCGTAGTGGCTTTCTCTTGTCATTTGTGTCAGCAGCGCGTCCGCAGTTTTGCATCTATGCATGTTGGCTTGCAGAGCTTTCAAGTCTTTGAGTAGCTGTTGTATACCGTGCACTTATTGGAACCCGGTACGTGGTCTGTCTGTTCATATTTTGCCTCCTTACATAAGCAGCAGTTTGGGGGGTTACGGCATTCTTTAAGGCTGTGTCCTCCTTGGCCACACTTTATTCATAAGCCTTGATTCTTTCTGTCAGGTACTTTACAGTCCCAGGTTGAATGCCCGGGTCCGAATTTTGGTGGCCCTGGAGGGCTCTCCCAACACTCAATGTACTGGCTCCAGGATTTCTTCTTTTGTTGTGTAGGGAATCGATATCTCTGATCTCCACTGTAGCTTGTGGCTTTAAGTCAGCTACTGATGTGGATTCCTATAGAGTGCTCTTTAGAGTTTCACAAAAATTTTGGTTAGCCGCCTGTTCTTTTTCTAATTCTAAGAGGATGGCGCCCGTTCTTGTTTTCCGTATTCCACGTATCTTGACTTCGTTTTCGTCTGGTTTTATTTTCGCCTTGATATTTCGGAAAACTTCTGCGTAGCTCCTTCCATCTACAGGCTTAATGATTACCGCATCTGATAGCCTCTTGGGCCTAGTTTTGGGTTTAACCTTTTCTGCTTCTTTCTTGTGTCCATCGGTTTTAGGTACGTTCGATGTTGATGACGGTTGCTTATTGGCATTGGGTTTTTGTGTCTTCTTCGTTGTCACTGTCTTCCATTGCAGCTCGGGTTCTTCATTGCGTGGTCGTCCAGCGGGTCTCGATTCGACCGGACTTGTCACGCGGCGTTTCGAGGAGGTCGATGCGGGGGTTTCTGCTAAGGTGTTTTTCTCTAACGCAATAGATGTAGATATTTTCTCCCTCTCAGCCATTGTCCAGTTTCGTTGAGATGCTGCTGGAGTGTTTCGATCTGCCATCGGCTCCGTAGTATTCACAGCTGAGTTTGAAGATCTGGGCTCGGCCGAGGGTGTATTTAATTGCTGGGTGTTGTTGGTTTTCGGAGAAACCGGTGTTATTTGGAGCACAGGAGATCTCAGTACCCTACTGCTTCTGCGAAAAATATTTCCGTGTTCCTCTTGGCGCTCGTTTAAATTCGAGCGATCTCCTTTTTTCTGCTGCTCTTTCTCCGTACTATTCGGAGTTTTGTTGTTTTTGTTTATTGGTTGTATTTATCATTTTTCATGGGTCTCCGCTCCAAGCCGCTATCTCCGCACGTTGTGCAGTCGCTCTGACGAAGGGCCCGAGGTTGTCTACGTGTGTTGTAGTTCCTCGCGAGTGTTGATACAAGGCCTCATGGGAGCTTGTGTTCAGAGCCAGCCAGCGCTAATCAGCTAGGTTTCAGCTAGGTTTCACCCTTGCTTACTAAAGTGGCAGAATACCACTCTCACCGGCCCAAAAGCTAGTTTATTCCTAACGATGTTTCCAGTATACCTTAATCAGGATCTTACTGGTCTCAATCCTGATGGGCACTAGCCCGGGGGTTATTTTTCTTACTCACATTTGTATAAATGCATACCTTTTGGGGATTTATGAGTAACGGGTTTCATTGCAGCGTCCCACGTCGCTCTGTTGCCTCCCTCTCGTGGGTAAGTATTCCCTCGAGGCAGCCCCTTGGGGGTTGTGGATGCTTATTTCGAGGCGGCATCTACTCACCTCGTCACCGGAGCTTCATAGGGCCTCTTCGGACCTTTTAAGCCGAGCCGTCTTCTCCTGTCGCTCTTGGTGAGGGGCTGCTTATTGGGTATTCGCAGCTAGCCCAAAACTAGAATTTAGGCCGTCCACATCCCGCCACGCTGTGGCCCTAGGTGGCCTAAAACAATTAGTCACTACAAGAACGCTGATGGGAAACGATGAAGGATATGAAAGCGAAAAAAAATAAGAAGAGAAAGCAAATTAACAAAAGAGCGAAAACAGTGAAAGCGGGGATCACTAGACGATCTGTAGAGAATATAATTTTTGGTAAAGCCAGGCCATACTCATTGCCTTTTCATGCAAGGCATTCAAATAACTCTGCACAACACTCCATGGGTAAAACACGCTTTATCAGCAGCTGGTGGAGTCATCAAATAACTATGCATAAGAATTCCGATAAAATATTTCTTACGCCGAAATTACTTTTCAACAAAGAGGTTATCAGTAAATAATTAGAAAGTGAAAAAGCGAGCGCTTAGAATTGTGTGATTATTGTATTTAAACTTATGCTGAACCTAATGCAAGTTTTAGTATTTACACAACGCTCAACGATTAATAACACAATTCATTTAACTTAAAAGAAGTTAAAAATAAAATAATGGATTTAAGACATAAACTTTTTGTTCTATTTTTTGTAAACATTTTCTTCAATTTCATATTTTGCAACGCGGACTCTGAAGGTTTGTGAAGAAAAAATAACTTGAAATATATTTTTAAATAAAAAAAAATTAATAAAATTATTATTGTTTATATGTTTATTGTCAGAAAGCGTTACTGAAGATTAATTGATTATTATTAAAATTGAATTTAATTTGATAATTGAAATATTTTAATATGGTTTATCTACCAAATCATAACCACATATATTCGTACATATATCTCTATTGTTACAGAAAGCATTACGGAAAAGTCTCCTTTCATTAAATTAGGCAAAAAACATTATTTGATCAACACTGCCACTAAGGTATGCTATTAATGATTTAAATTTAAATTACATTTAATTATATTTTTGCAAATACCTATCATCTTACATATACACACACATATTTCATACTCGTTGTGCAGATGAATTGGTTTGAGGCTGTCCATTATTGCCGCACTTTACACAGTGATTTGGTAAACATAGAATCGGAGGCAGAAGTGGATGCTATATCCAACTACTTAAACACAAATGATCACGGGACTAAAGATTTTTGGACAAGTGCAAATGATTTAGCGGAAGAGGGTAAATTCAAGTCTATCAGTAATGGGCAACCACTTGCATACATTCAATGGAAAGATGGGCAACCAAACGGTGCTGGTGATGAAAATTGTGTTGATTTCTATGGCTCGAGTAATAAATTCAAAATGTATGATGAAAATTGTACAAAGCAATATTTTCCAATTTGTGAGTTGAAAACAGAGACAAAATTAGCGGCCAAAACGGGAGCAGCTTATGAAATTGTACCGCCAAAATATGCCGTGAAAAAACTAATGGAAATGTTGCTCTCAACGGCGAACATAGCAAATTGAAGGGATTAACAAAAAATTATTTATAGCAGAATAATTTGAAAAAATTAACTGCAATTTTTTTTTATAAATAAACTAATAATGAATTTGATAATGTTCATTCATAAGTACATATACTTGATAGACTCAACTGCAATTTTAGTAAAAAAAAAAATTATATTAAAAATCCATAAAGAAACATTGAATATTTCGGCCTCAATATCTATAGCTTATATGGTAGCTTTACACAATAGTAACGTGTCTTTCATTGAGAAATATTTCAAAAATAATGAAAGCTTGGCGGACGTAGCTCTAAGATTTCATACAAAATATGTTCGGTATAGTGTTTTAGCTTCCTCCACTGTGAAGAGATTAATTGAAAAATCTGTTGGAGACGTCAAACACACTGATCGTTCAAAAATAAATGGTTCAAATGGCAATATCGAAGCAATGAGAGTGAGAGTGTCACTGACAATCCAGCAACCTCAATTTGGCGTCGTGGAAAAGAGTTGCAAGCTTCGAGGGAAGCGCGAATTTTGTGACACCCTTTATTATTGGATTGACTCACAGTATAATATGAGCTCGTTATTAAAATAATTTTTTTTTTATTTATTTGAAATTTTTCGTTTTCATAAAATATTAAGAGAAATCACAAAGACCTTATGCAAATAAATTTAAACAGCTTCAATAAAAAGTTGTACATCAAAACAAATTGTACTCGAATTATATATAAATATATGTATTTTTATTTATTATTATTTTTTTTATTTTATTTTATATTGTTATATTCTAATATTTTTCTAAATTTTCTTCTCAATTTTTTTTTTTTTTTTACTATTTAATAAACTTATGTGGTTCTTTAGAGAATCAGCTTAGCATACAAAATTTATACAAAATATATTTTTTCTCATGCCTAGATAAGCTACTTTGTCTAAAATATTTGTATATCCTTTCACCATTTTCTATCTTTTCTATGCGCATACATATTTTGGAAATTCCAGTAAAATCGAAGGTTCTCCTTCTTAATGTATGAGTTTTCTTATTGATTTGAAAACTTCTTAGAAAATTGCATAAATATTTTCGTATTTAATGGCATGAAGTATGAGCCTCTAGTGCTAAGTAGTTGCATATTCCCAGTAGGAAAAATGTTGAGCTTGCAACTAGTTGGAAAATAACGATCACTAGCTTTAGAAGGAGATAAGTTTTAAGATAAGTATTGGGTATCGTTCAAGATCTTTTTATTATTATCATCCATGATCCGTAGCACAAGTGTTATGAGTAATTTCTAGAGTGTGATTTTTATACCTCGATGTAGAACTAAAGAAACTATAGAGCTGCCATAGATATATTACTCATTATGGAAGCTGCACTTCCTAATGCGTTTCTCGTATGATCGTGAGCTTTAAACAAAAATGTATGTGCCCTGGAAAGATATAACTTCATAGTAATATTTATCAGCTGCTCAGAGGATAGGAAAGTAGAATTTTGAAAAAAACTTCAAATATTTTTTTAGCAAATTCTCAAAAAGGGTTAAAATAAAGTTTCATAAAAAATTTTAATAAAAAAAGTTATTTGTCAATCTGCAAAAATTCTATGTTTCTTTCGTCAAAAAAGATGAAGCTTTCAAGTTAAATATGAACACTAATAATAATATTTTACCAGTAAGCCGTGTAAAAAGATCGGCAGGGGAGACTGCACATTTCGAAGAGAAGGTTATGGTCATTTGAACGGATCAAGAGCTTTAAACAGTTCAAAATCAAATTTTTCAAATAGTGCAAATAGTCGATTACCTTATTACCAGTGTTTTAATTTAAAATTTGGAATCGGTGGTAACCCTCTTAAAATTTTATTCAACAGTAAACTTTATAAAGTTCCCAGGGTAATATCCTGATTTTTTGTGTTCACTTGTATCATTAGTCAATAATAATTTTAAGCAAGTGGCAATTCCACTCATTTTTTTTTTCAAATCTTTTCAGTTAGACTTAATCACATATTTTCTTGTTTTAAATATATAAACGTTTGGCAACCATGCGACGAAATTTCCTTCAAGTTTGGTTAAAAATTATTTATGCTTAAAATTTTGAGACAGGTGACAAACTTCCAATCAATTATAGTTTTTAAAAATTTGTTAAAATTGATCTTAAGTTTTTCCATTAGTCTAGATTACTTTTTTACAAAATGCTGCCCCCACCGACCTCGTGCCAAAAGAAAGTAATGCCTTGATAGCCGCTTGATTATCTACGTAAATTTGAACGCTTCTTTTGTATGGATCCGTTCCCTGAAATAGCTTAGACGATATTACAGTGCCCTGGCCACCCGAGTGACTTTCTAATCACCAGTTTGATGTACAATAATAAGCTGCAGACCTGTTTATTTTAAAGTCATATGTAATCATATGCAAAGCTTGATCTGCCCACCTGATTCCTTTGCTGTTGTAGTTGCTAGCAGCTCTTCGAAACTCAGGCGCAGAACCTTGTAGTTTATTCGTATTCTTAATGCACACGCTACACCAACAGAGTGACACCCACACTTCTCTCTTAAGTCGATTGGGTCAAGTGTAATCAGAACAATTACCATACAAGATATGCCTAAAGCAGTAGCAATGACTAGACTTGAGTTCATCACCTTCGAAATAATGTGAAATTTTCACTGTTGCTGATCAGACTGACAAACTTTACACTGAGCTCATCATCATTTCGTCCAACTATATTTTATGACGATAGCTGATAAAAGATAATCGAGTATACTCGTAGGTTGTTTAAAAAGCTTTAAATTCTCCTGATCGTTTGGCTTAAAATCTGCTTATAAAGAGAAGGCAATACCCACCTCTCCACTTGTTTGAGTATTTTGGGGATCTTTGCCGTCATTTCAGCTTACATTTATCTATATTTAGCCTTAAGGTCAGATAAATTTTCTCACATATTCGAAAGTACGTGTATCAAATGGAAAAAAAAATCCCTAAAGCTTGACAATGTTCGTGGATCTCCCGAGGCCTACGATTGTAAGCCGACTCATGACAGTCTGGTAGTTGAAGTTGAGCTAACCAATACCCTGTTGCACTGAAACTGGGTTAAAAGTAACGATACGTGGATGATAAAACAATTAGTCACTACAAGAACGCTGATGGGAAACGATGGTGGATATGAAAGCGAAAAAAAATAAGAAGAGAAAGCAAATTAACAAAAGAGCGAAAGCAGTGAAAGCGGGGATCACTAGACGATCTGTAGAGAATATAATTTTTGGTAAAGCCAGGACATACTCATTGCCTTTTCATGCAAGGCATTCAAATAACTCTGCACAACACTCCATGGGTAAAACACGCTTTATCAGCAGCTGGTGGAGTCATCAAATAAATATGCATAAGAATTCCGATAAAATATTTCTTACGCCGAAATTACTTTTCAACAAAGAGTTTATCAGTAAATAATTAGAAAGTGAAAAAGCGAGCGCTTAGAATTGTGTGATTATTGTATTTAAACTTATGCTGAACCTAATGCAAGTTTTAGTATTTACACAACGCTCAACGATTAATAACACAATTCATTTAACTTAAAAGAAGTTAAAAATAAAATAATGGATTTAAGACATAAACTTTTTGTTCTATTTTTTGTAAACATTTTCTTCAATTTCATATTTTGCAACGCGCACTCTGAAGGTTTGTGAAGAAAGAATAATTTGTAATAAATTTTTAAAATAAAAAAAAATTAAAAAAATTAATAAAATTATTATTTATTATAAATATGTTTATTGTCAGAAAGCGTTACTGAAGAATAATTGATTATTATTAGGATTATCTACCAAATCATAACTACATATATTCGTACATATATCTCTATTGTTACAGAAAGCATTACGGAAAAGTCTCCTTTCATTAAAATTGGCAAAAAACATTATTTGGTCAACACTGCCACTAAGGTATGCTATTAATGATTTAAATTTAAATTACATTTAATTATATTTTTGCAAATACCTATTATCTACCTATATACTTGCCCCTCGAGCAGATGAATTGGTTTGAGGCTGTCCATTATTGCCGCGCTTTACACAGTGATTTGGTAAACATAGAATCGGAGGCAGAAATGAATGCTATATCCAACTACTTAATCACAAATGATCACGGGACTAAAGATTTTTGGACAAGTGCAAATGATTTAGCGGAAGAGGGTAAATTCATGTCTATCAGTAATGGGCAACCACTTGCATACATTCAATGGAAAGATGGGCAACCATACGGTGCTGGTGGCCAAAATTGTGTTGATTTCTATGGCTCGAATAATACATTCAAAATGTATGATGATATGTGTACAAAGCAATATCTTCCACTTTGTGAGTTGAAAACAGAAACAAATTTAGCGGCCAAAACGGGAGCAGCTTGTGAAAATGTACCGCCAAATTGTGCCGTAAAAAAACTAATGGAAATGTTTCTCTCAACGGCGAACATAGTAAATTGCAGGGATTAACAAAAAATTATTTATAGCAGAATAATTTGAAAGAATTATTTTCAATTTTTTTTATAAATAAGCTAATAATGAATTTGATAATGTTCATTCATAAGTACATATACTTGATAGACTCAACTGCAATTTTAGTAAAACAAAAAAAATTATATTAAAAATCCATAAAGAAACATTGAATATTTCGAACTCAATATCAGGTCAGAAGCTTTACACAATAGTACAACGTGTCTTTCATTGAGAAATATTTCAAAAATAATGAAAGCTTGGCGGCCGTAGCTCTAAGATTTCATACAAAATATGTTCGGTATAGTGTTTTAACTTCGGCAACTGTGAAGAGATTAATTGAAAAATCTGTTGGAGACGTCAGACGATCAGTGCAAAAATAAATCGTTCAAATGGCAATATCGAAGCAATGAGAGTGAGAGTGTCACTGACAATCCAGCAACCTCAATTTGGCGAAATGGAAAAGAATTGCAAGTTTCGAGCGAAGCGCGAATTTTGTAACACCCTTTATTATTGGATTGACTCACAGTATAATATGAGCTCGTTATTAAAATAATTTTTTTTTTATTTATTTGAAATTTTTCGTTTTCATAAAATATTAAGAGAAATCACAAAGACCTTGTGCAAATAAATTCAAACAGCTTCAATAAAAAGTTGTACATCAAATGATATTGTACTCGAGTTATATATATAGTATGTATTTTGATTTATTATTATTTTTTTATTTTGTACTTTTTTGTTTACTATTTAATAAACTAATGTGCTTCTTTAGAGAATCAGCTTAGCATACAAAATTTATACAAAATATATTTTTTCTCATGCCTAGATAAGCTACTTTGTCTAAAATATTTGTATATCCTTTCACCATTTTCTATCTTTTCTATGCGCATACATATTTTGGAAATTACAGTAAAATCGAAGGTTCTCCTTCTTAATATATGAGTTTTCTTATTGATTTGAAAACTTCTTAGAAAATTGCATAAATATTTTCGTATTTAATGGCATGAAGTATGAGCCTCTAGTACTAAGTAGTTGCATATTCCCAGTAGGAAAAATGTTGAGCTTGCAACTAGATGGAATATATGATCACTAGCTTTAGAAGGAGATAAGTTTTAAGATAAGTATTGGGTATCGTTCAAGATCTTTTTATTAATATCATCCATGATCCGTAGCACAAGTGTTATGAGTAATTTCTAGAGTGTGATTTTTATACCTCGATGTAGAATTAAAGAAACTATGGAGCTGCCATAGATATATTACTCATTATGAAAGCTGCACTTCCTAATGGGTTTCTCGTAGGATCGTGAGCTTTAAACAAAAATGTATGTGCCCTGGAGAGATATAACTTCATAGTAATATTTATCAGCTGCTCAGAGGATAGGAAAGTAGAATTTTGAAAAAAACTTGAAATATTTTTTTTTAGCAAATTCTCAAAAAGGGTTAAAATAAAGTTTCATAAAAAATTTTAATAAAAAAAGTTATTTGTCAATCTGCAAAAATTCTATGTTTCTTTCGTCAAAAAGATGAAGCTTTCAAGTTAAATATGAACACTTATAATAATATAATATTTTACCAGCAAGCCGTGTAAGAAGATCTATTTGTTCGGCAGGGGGAGAAGTTTATGGTCATTTGAACGGATCAAGAGCTTTGAACAGTTGAAAATCAAATTTTTCAAATAGTGCAAGTAGTCGATTACTGATACGATGGCAGCAGAATTCCCAGATATAAAATAAAACAATTTGACTTAGTTCAGAGAACAAAATATATATTCAACAGCTTTCGCTTAAAGTTACAAAGAAAAGAGGAATGAATAAGTAATACAAAATAAAAAGGAAATATTATAACTATATAATGACAAGTGAATAGAGATGCCATATTGACATGCATATTGTAATAAGGAAAGTAAATATTTCCAACAATTACCTTATTACCAGTGTTTTAATTAAAAATTTGGAAACGGTGGTAACCTTCTTAAAATTATATTCAACAGTAAACTTTCTAAAGCTCCATATCCTGATTTTTTGTGTTCACTTGTATCACTAGTCAATAATAATTTCAAGCAAGTGGCAATTCCAGTCATTTGCTTCAAATCTTTTCAGTTAAGTTTTTTTTTAAATATTTAAAGGTGTGGCAACCTTGCTACGAAATTTCCTTCAAATTTGGTTAATAATTATTTATGCTTAAATTTTTGAGACAGGTGGCAACCTTCCAATCATTTATAAAAGGTTTCTAAAAATTTGTTAAAATTGATAAATATATTTTTCTGTGATACTAACTTAAAATCTTGTTTTTGGTTTTTTCTAAATTATTCAAGTACATAGCATATATTTCTACAGATTGGCTATGCTCGTTATAAAATTTAAAAAACAAGCTCTTAATTTTAACATATTATTATATTTATTTGTATCCAAAATTTTATTTTTTTTATTATTACCACAGTTGGCAACCTTAAGGGGGGACATCTGAGTAAAATTTTGAAAAAATCAAAAATTTTTTTTTTCGTTTAAAAGATGCTTTAGGATCTTAAAAATAATATACCACAAGATAGAATCCGGCAAAAGTGTCTAAATGTCCAAATTTTCCATTCTGCGGCAATGCCTCATAGGCATATTCTATATATATATAATAACTTTAAACGCGTTTTTCTCGAAACCACTTTTTTTTAGACGGCCGGAAACATAACTCGAGCAAATCTTAACCGATCGATCTGAAATTTTGACAGTATATAATTTTTTATTTATTGCTTACTTTTTTTTTATAAACAATTTTTGGACTTTTTTCCTCGTGAAAATTTGAACTTTTTTTCGATCACGCACCATTTTGCGAAAAATCAATATATCGAAAAAATCCTACGTGTGTCGATAGCTGTTGATGTATAGAAACTAACAAAACTTTATTTTTTGTTCCAGATCAAAAATTAAGGACGTTAGCTTTCCGGCCATGGACCCCCTTCCCAAAAATAGGGCCTACGAAGAAATGCTGCACAGCCGCCATTTTGTTTTCGATTTCTTTCAAAAAATCATATTTTCATATTTTGTACATCGGATCGCATATTATATAACCTATTTTACAAAATTTCGATTGGCTCTTTCGTTTGGTCAAAAAAAATTCCAGAAAATCCGCTTATTTTTTTTGAGTTACTCAGATGTCCCCCCTTAAGCGTTTTTTAGGTATACAAAAATAATGAAAAAAGTCTATTTACAATTTTCAAAAAATTTTGACCAGTATAAACCTTCTCAAACCTTTTGGATCAAATGCTGTTTTTTTCAGTGTTTACATAGGTTAGGTTTGGTTACACCGGCCGGCTGATGAGGCTAAGTTGCTCCTTGGTAGTGTCAGTTGGAGGTTCGTTTTATTGTGGTCAAAAGTTGTCAAGGTCTTTCGTGAAGTTCTATTTTGAAGCCTTTTCTAGTTTCTTTTCTTTGAACTGCGTGGTTTTGAGATATCTAAGACGAATTCTAACCGAACAGAAAGCGAGGAG
Organism: Ceratitis rosa; assembly: GCA_037013455.1. Lineage (NCBI taxonomy): Eukaryota > Metazoa > Arthropoda > Insecta > Diptera > Tephritidae > Ceratitis > Ceratitis rosa. The sequence continues at coordinate 2,467,307 of JAWMAG010000002.1, read as the reverse complement.
GTGTTTTAACGTCTCACCCATGCCGTCCTCCCTGCATGTTCCTATATATATCACTACTACTAATGCCCACTATGCTTGCATCGGATGCCAGTAGGTTATGGTCCCTCCCTCTTTTGAAAGGCGATTGTAGCATATCTTAAGCTAAGAGAGATAGTTGGAGTTTTTTTTAATTAAATTGGAAAGCGGTGTTTCATCGGATAGCCCATTCGAACTTGGCGCGCTTTACTTTGCCTTCACTTTGAGATCATCTGGACACTTAGGTCTCTTTCAATAAGCTCGTGCAGAAGAAACTTTGAAATGTACCACCCTTTTAGATGTTTGTGCAGCCATTTTAATGCTTATTCTGCACGCATTGTTTCCTCTTTAGAGAGCTTTAACTAATTTAGTAATTAAACTACTCTTTTTTCTATATAATTGATAGCTTCTGCTGATGGTCTCGAGCTCAGAGCAATCCGGACTGTCACTGGTTTTCGGTTACCGCTCTGTTAGTTTTTCGATTATCTCGACTGGCACACCCCTCGGTCGATTGGGCGTGAACTGGATAACTTTGGGTTCGTCGTCAAATAAAATTGGGAATCTTCAGACTCAATATGCTCAGCAGCTTTCCCTATAACGAAGATCTTCGCCAACATTATGTTATAAATTTTTCTCACAGGGCGTGCAATCATTCAGGTATAAAGCATGTATGCACATATGCACGCCTATTTGATATACCTATGTATGTGTGTATGTACATCATTGAGATGTGCATAGCTTAAAACACTTTCATGCTGATACACTTACGTGCCTTACGCGCCAATGCATAAAGCAGATTTCCGCATTTCATATACTCGTATCCATACATACATACATACTCGTACAAGCATACAGAGATAGATGGATGGATGGATGGATGGATGCCATCATTTATAGCACCTGAGTACGTATTTATCTTAGGTTAGCACTCTTGAAACCGTACTCATTCATTCACACGCACACACACGCATCTACGGCATCTAACCGCGCACTCGATGTACGTACTTACATACATACATACATACATTTGACGTCTCTTCATCCTGCCTTACACCACTCAGCGGCGCATCTCACACACCTCTCGCTTTGTACTCAGCGCATTTTCCAAAATATTTTATCTCTATACACTTGCTGACTGGCTGCGCGGAATAGTAGCGAGCTTACAGCCTGCCGATATTTGCAATGCATTTTCAGTTGCACTTGAAGCAGAAGCTGCAGCTGAGGAGGGTAACTGAGGTGGAGAAGCCGCCGGAGAAAAATGTAGTAATGGCAGTTGCATAAGCTTTACCGCTAGACACTCAACGGCGGAAGCGTATCGGAAGCATATTGGCAGCCAATGGAAAAGTGTGATGGCATTGTACTCGTACGGAGAGCTCAGCTGAAAAGTCAACCTTTTCAAGTTGTATGGAGTGTATGCTGGAGAAGTGGAAGAAGGTGGGGAAAAAGATAGTAAAGAAGAAGAAGAAGAAGAAGGAGAAGAAGAAGATGACGATGAAATAGTGAAATCAAAGTAGAGCAGGTGCTTGTAGATATTTTTGGCTTCTCTACGAAAATACGAAACAACAAAAACTAGCAGAGCCAAGTGTATAAAAGCGGCTGAGTAATATCGTGAGCTTCCGAGAAGTTTGCCTGATACGCGCATAAGAGTATCATATGGCACATACCTGTAAGTGATTCGTAGGTAGCTATTGAGTATGGCAAAGTACGGAAATGTGGCAGTATGCGGCGTACTTGAATAGTTCGAAGATTATAAATTTGAAAGATAGCAGCAAAGCATAATAAGGGCAATGCGAAAGTGAAGTAGCAAATACATCAATGGAAAACTGATTTTGAAGAGTCTCATTAAGAATTATTTGTACCTTTACTACTTATTACACAAATATTGCCTTGATATAACCTATTTAAGTGGTAAAAATCTTGCTCTTCTTAGTGAGTAGAGACACTTTTCAGTGATATCATACCACTCTTTCTTCGTGTATATGTTTTATTGCAGTTAGCAGGGTTCCTTCTCTCGGTAGCAATTGTCTAGGATGTCACTGTGTCTCGATACCCAGCCCATGGTAGTGATGCATTTAGCCAACAAGAATTCTTTCAGATTGTTCCTACATGTTTCTGAATGTCCTACTGCCGTCGATTTGAGCAGTCACTCGGCGACTTCCATAATTGCAAAGTATTCTGCTTGGTAGACGATGCAGTGGTCTGGTAGTCTCATGCTGATATCTATTGAGAGCATCGGAGAGTAGATTCTGCAGGCAACTTTTCCATCGAACTTTGAACCGTCTGTTAAACTGACTTCCTGATCGAGAGCTTTGGTGTTATCCCCCTCATTTCGATTTGGAATTCTTGTGGAGAAAAGATTATGGAAGCACATACAGCTCACTTGTAACTATGTATGTACCTGTACATATGTATGTTTTTGGAAAAATTTCCTTTTCACTTACAAAACTTTCTTGAGTACAAATGAATGTGTTCAAATGAACGAGTAATCATAATTAAAGTCAACTAATTGCAAACAAATATGCTGCTACATATAAAGATACATTTATGTGTGTATGCTCGAATGTAAACGAAAGAAAGTGTGTAACTAGTAATAGCTTAGCGCGAATTTTGTTTGAAAACTAATTTCACTTCACTATTTTGTTTGGTATATTACTGCATACAAACATAACTACGGGTGAATATCAGATACTATATTAATATGGAGCAATTTTCAGAGGTTGAAAAATATAAAAATGATAATTAAATTCAAGAGGAAAATATTTTTAAAAAGGTTTGCCAAAATAAAATTTGTGCCACATTTTATTTCCTTTTATTTTATTTTATTTTACTTTATTTTATTTTATTTTATTTTATTTTATTTTATTTTATTTTATTTTATTTTATTTTATTTTATTTTATTTTATTTTATTTTATTTTATTTTATTTTATTTTATTTTATTTTATTTTATTTTATTTTATTTTATTTTATTTTATTTTATTTTATTTTATTTTATTTTATTTTATTTTATTTTATTTTATTTTATTTTATTTTATTTTATTTTATTTTATTTTATTTTATTTTATTTTATTTTATTTTATTTTATTTTATTTTATTTTATTTTATTTTATTTTATTTTATTTTATTTTATTTTATTTTATTTTATTTTATTTTATTTTATTTTATTTTATTTTATTTTATTTTATTTTATTTTATTTTATTTTATTTTATTTTATTTTATTTTATTTTATTTTATTTTATTTATTTTATTTTATTTTATTTTATTTTATTTTATTTTATTTTGTTTTATTTTATTTTATTTTATATTATTTTTTTTATTTTATTTTATTTTATTTTATTTTATTTTAATTTACTTTATTTTAATTTGTTCAATTTTATTTAATTTGTTATCAATTAATTTATTTTATTTTATGTTATTTAATTTGTTTCATTTTAGTTTTTGTTTAATTTCATAATCAAGTCATGCCATCCTAATACTTCATAACAATCTCAAGTCAAATACATATATAAGTGTTTCTTCCGCCGCATTTTCAACAGTCAGAAAAGTTTTTAATTGAGTTGCGCATAAATATTGCTACAAATATACTGTGTAATGAGTGAGTCTTATGTATGTTACAAACTGAGAATCAACTTGAATTTTTTTTTGTAATATTTTTAAGATTCTTTTCAACAAAAATTTAAATTTTGTTTGGTGCGATTTTCTTTTTTGTATTTTCATACTTTTTCCAGTAAAAAATATTCTCTTGAGATCTTGCGATTTTATTTAAATTATGGCTATAAAACTAAAGATATTCGATGTTAAGTTATGTGAATTCAACATAAGAGTTTTAAATATGATAAAAAATAAAATTTCTATTGAAAGCTCAGCCTTAAAAAGAAATATTACTAAAGAGATGCATTATTACTTTCCTATTTATGCTCCTATCTTGTGTTGCATATGTAGGTACTTATATTGAAACTTTATGTGCAGCGTTTCAGTTACATGTTCATACATACATATTCACATACGTTGCCATTTAAACTCATAGATAGGAGATAAGTAAAACTACTTTGTTGTTTAAGCAATTAAATTGACTTCCAGGCAGCTGCTTTATATAGAAGAAACTAATAAACTATCTACTTGATTACACAAGTATTTGTATATATATGTACACGTAAATATATAGAGAAATTGCAAATAAAAATTCCTCTTTGAAAAACTGGATTCTTCAGGTCATAGGGTAGATTAGACAAGATAGAACCAAGTAATCGGTTTATTCTTCAATACAGTTTGTCAACGAATGTAAAAGCAAAAAAAAAAATATAAAAAAATAATACAATTTCAATTTATCTATAAAACAGTAAAACTAACAATATTAATTGACTTAAAAAATTGTTAACTTCATTTTTTAGCTGACTTAAAATATAGCATATAAGTACTTACTTTGAATAAAAGTTCAATATCCCAAAAAGCTTGCTAAAATAACCAATTCAAAGATAGATTTTAGCGGAAAAATACATTTATTTTACAAACTAATTTCACTTCGAAAATCGAGCTTTCGGGATTTTCGGATTTTCTTACATTTTCTCAATTGCATACTCACAACTGGCTCCTAATAATTTTGTTTCTATTTTTATTTTACTATTTTTCTTTTCTAAACCATTAAAATAGTGCGTTTAGTGAGCTCTGACCAAAACGTACAGCTGTGCACTTCGCACACTTATATATTTATGCACATACATATACAATATAGACACATACACTTCCATTACTTGTCCTACACTTGAAACCTTAACATTTGACTTGTTCATGCACCAGCTGATGGCTACTTCCATTTAAGTTATCACTGAGTAATGTAAACACACTTAACCGTTATCTATCACTTAGGCTCTTTACACAACACACACATATACTTGGGACGCAATTGTTTATGCTATAGCTACTACTATTACTATTACTATTCAAGTACTTTTTTCGTCCATATTCCTTATACCATATATGAGCACGCACAGTCACACACTGGCACTTACGTTCCACATGTTTTGGTTACTTTCAATAATTCAACCTTGCGAAGTGCTGAAAGTGTGTAGATGCAGAAATTAAGATTAAAAAATATTTTTTTTTTGGTAGTATTAAAAATTTAGGTGAAGCATTATTCTATTTATAAGGAATGAATGAAAAGAAAAGGCAACAAAGGCAAGTGGAGGAAAAATTACCACTCGACAGCAGGAAACTGGGATTTGCTTCGGAGAAAATTGGCAACGCTGTAAAAACAAACATACGAGTATACACTGTTGTCATGCGGAGCTGGAGACTACCTGTTAATATTTGTTTTGAAAATATTTGGCAATGACTTATTCAAAGCCTAAAAATTTAATAGAAACAGAACAATCTTTTTTGCTGGATTATATATAGGAGAAGATGAAATGTATCTTGTCATTAAACAAACAACACATTACTGTTGACAGTCATCATCGACGTTGTACATATACTCGTATAATATCATTTATCTATCAGCCTAGAAATCCAACGCAGAATAACTCTCACCAACAGGTATTACTTGGAACTAAGTATGCAATTGACCTAAATCTTCACCAATTTCGCTGTCGAGCTCGAGTTCAGAACAATTTCTACACCTTGGTTTGATATTATTGGAAACGTATACTGAACAGAATTTCTTGTTGTGTATCTGGTAGCTTGGGATATCTTCCAATCAAAAGCGATCGTTACCCAGAATCTTTCGAACCCCGAAGCTTACGCTAAAGTTTTCTCGATTCACCTGTAGAACCTGGTTCGTTTTCAATGACAATTTGATGACGTTCATCGAATCTTTGCTTCCATTTTTCACTTTCGTTGGATATACCTTCTGCTCAAATATAAACTATATATATATCCATAACTCGACAAGGACAAGACATATGGCCATACTTTTTTTTGCTTAGGTTGGCAGGACTGTTATATGTTTACATGTCAAATTTGAGCGCGATCTGTCACACAGTTTTTTTTTTACGGCACTATAAACAAGTCAACCTCAAGTGTGTTTTTCGAATTTTACTATGGAAATTAAAGTTGAGCAAAGAGTTTGTTTGAAATTTTGTTATTCCAATAGAATAAGTGCGACGGACGCAATGAAAATGTTGCAGAAGGCATATGGGGAGTTTGCCTATCACGTGCACGTATTTTTGATTGGTATAAGTCGTTCAAGGACGGCCGTACATCGCTGGAGAACTTGCCCCATGCCATCGCCATCGTCGTCCAGCAACGCCAATAAACGAAGAAAACGTCGAAAAAGTAAAGAAAATTGTGTTGGAAAATCGTCGTGTGACTTAAAGAGAGATAGCTAGTGAGCTCAACATATCAAATGGATCCGCTCATAGCATTATTCACGATGTTTTGGGCATGAGACGTGTGTCTGCTCGACTTGTTCCAAAATTGTTGAATTTTCTTCAAAAAGAGGAACGCAAAACTGTCGCCAAGGAAATGCTCACAATGAGTGATACGGACATCTCGCACATCATAACTGGTGACGAGACTTGGGTCTATGAATACGACGTTGAAACAGCCCAGCAATCATCTGAATGGCGCCTTCCAAATGAGCCGAAACCCAAAAAACCACGTCAAAGTCGATCGAAAATCAAAGTTATGCTCACTGTTTTCTTTGATAGCCAAGGTGTTGTGCACTCGGAATTCCTTCCAGAAGGTCAATCCGTTAATATTATTATTTATCCATTTTGAAGCGTTTGCGTGAGAATATTCGTCTCAAAAGGAAGGATTTGTGGGACAACAAGTCATGGTTTCTACATCATGATAATGCGCCAGCTCATACGTCTCGTCTTGTACGCGATTATTTGACCAAAAACAACGTAAATATTGTTCCGCAAGCACCGTATTCACCCGACATGGCACCGTGTGACTTTTTTCTTTTCCCTAAACTCAAATTGCCGCTTCGTGGAAAGCATTTTCATTTTTTTGAAGTCATAAAAGAGAATTCGAAGAAGGAACTGAAAGCCATACCTAAAGCGGCCTACCAGAAGTGTTATGAAGATTGGAAAAAAAGGTGGCATATGTGTATCGCCTCTAATGGTGACTATTTTGAAAGGGATAAAATAAATATTGAAGAATAATTAACCCTTTTTGTTTTATTGAACTGTCTCGTTAATGTATGTATATACTGCAGCTTGCTTACGTGAACTGCTGCTAGTAATTGATGGGTTACTATATCTCGTAGAGGAAAGAAACCTGTCGCAGCATTACGGCGAGAATTCATAACCATTGAGGATCTTTCAGCTTAAGATCCCAATCTTGACACATATGCTCCAGATGAATACGATGAAACGGAATTGGCTTGATGCAATCAAAATGCATAGTAACTTCTGATTTCTGCTTGGTCGTGGCAGAACTATACAATGCGCCAGCGTACCCCTTTTGGAACAACAAATTTTAACCCATCTTTAACCTGGTGACTTACTATTTAGAGTATTCCATACTGCGATAGTTTGAGCCACCAGCGAGCTATTTTAAGTTTTAATTTTTTATGCTCTTTTACATAAGAAATCGCAGAGCAAACGGTTATGATTTTAAATTGCTTCCCCAGTAAATGGATGAGAAACCATTCTAACGTCTCTACAACAGCCAGAACTCGAGCTCATAACTTTGACAGCGGCGCCATGCACCTCCGTCAATTGATTGTAGTAGTATGCTCGCTAGACAAATGCCGCTGGCATCAATATGTACTTCATGTTGACCATTGACATCGCTTAAAGCAAGATTAGAGTTTCGAAAGAGTGTTGCTGTTCAAAACCCCATACAAAATTATCTTGACTCGCTTTAGTTAATAGGTGGCGATGAAAGGTGAATGGAACGTAAGGGTCAGTGGGTAGAAGACTGGCGCGTGACTGCTGATTATGGACGGAAGAATGATGGAGAAATAATAGGTATATGACGAATTTCGGATTATCACTGATGCTCACTAGCCAGAACCCGTGGTTCCTTACAAAACTGATATTATTCTAGTGTGTTTTGATTGTTTTTTTTGCAGTTTTTGGCTTAAAGGTAGAGGGAAATATCCTCGTTGTTATCACCCCTTGCTATCGCCACTGGCCGCCTCTAAGTAGGAAACATGTTCCCAGAAGATGAGCAGTTCCTCGCCACTTCAAAATACCTAATCTCTCTCCAGGAGAGCAAATAGATCAATGACGTCTCTTTATACCTAAAATAAAGAACTTCGTTAGGAGCTTCTTTTCCAGGTGAGTTTGCACTAGTTTTACGTTTTCCATAGTTGAGACAAAAATCTTAAATATTTGGGCTGATTGCCGAGAAGAATTATTTCCACAATATACAAACCAGGTTAGTTCGATTCCAAAACGATATTTTTTACCACTCCCCAGCAGATATTATTGGCAACGTCATGTGAAGCATTCCGAGGCAGCTGCGACTTGCAATCGTTGACACTTGAATATTGAAATGTCAACCAGCAGCCACATACACACACACATACGCAAACTTCCAATCACAGGAACACCTCACGTCCACATGCACATGACGCATTCGTGAATACCTCCAGCAGAATGCAATGTTTAAATGCAGCAATAAAAATTAGACCGCAATATCTCATATTGTGCTTGAGGCACCGGCAGCCAGACACCAACGCCAACGAAATAGACGGAGTATTTTGACTGCAGATAAGACCAAACAAATGCCAACATCGAAATCAAAATGCTGCGTTGACACAGCAGTAAAGGAGAATGCAACAGTGTAATTGAAGGCCAACAAGAATGCGATTTAGAACAACAACAACCATAACAACGACGACGACGACTAACTAGAGCAAAACCAATGTGAAGCATGCCACAGAGCGAGAGAGCGTGAGATATGGTTCAGTGGGCGAAGGGTTTGGCGCAGTGAGACTACAATAACAAATGACATTAGCCAATTGCGCAAAGCCAGCCAACAGCAGACAAACACAAGGAAGAGAAATAAAAGTTAGAAGAAGATATAAAAATTTTGAAGAAAGCGAAACGAAAATGGTCTGGCATACGCATTTATCACTGATCAAAGGAACTGGATGCAATTGCTGGCGCACCTGAGGCGCTTCGAAGAAACTGCTTGTGCACAAGCGTAGAGATTTTGTCAAGAAGTTAGAGAAAGAGATAGAGCTGGAGGAAGAAGTGTCTTTAGCTACTGAAGCAGAATTGCATACTACAGCGGGAGGAAATGGAATGGAGCAAAAATTAGTAAAATCAGCATTCCGCTGTGCCAAACGGCCCCCATCGGCATTACTTTGGCATACCTTTCTGTCATTCAAAGAGGAAATCGTTTAAAACAACAATATACTCGTAAGTGTCAGGGTCAGACTATGGTTACACACGCCTTTCGCATTCATCGCGATAACGGTGTACTAAAATATATGAAATAAAATATAAAAAAAATAAAGAAGTAATAAAAAACTAATTTCTGAATGTGTTCTACTAAATTCTACCAAAATGCTGAGCATTACAGCACGTTGTTCGTGGTCAAAAGGTATGCCGGCAAGCAGAATAGTAAAGTCTCTCTGCCTACACTATTGCACAGCAACACAGTTCGGACCGCTCAATTTTCCTGCAGCCATACAAGCGTGCAAGCGATACCCAAAATTTTTGCTGATGCGAATGCGGGTTCTTCTTAACTCACACATTCTTATTTATTTTTATTTTTTAATTTTATTTTATTTTTCTTTTTTTTCTTCTGCTTCTCCAATTGTTCGTTTGCTCACAATACTCTTCACGTGTCCGCTTCCAAGGCTACAGGCTACAGGCTACACTTTGGTAAAATTCCATTAAGCAGTTGACACTTTGCTAAGGCTGATTGCAGTTTTGCTTTCGCAGTTCCTTTGTTGGCGTAAATGTATTCGAAAATTCTTTCTCGATTTATTTTCGAGTGATTTCTTTTATTTCCGGTTATTTGTTTTTTTTTTTATTTGTTTATTTTTATTTTTTTAAATGCTTTGTTTTGTTGACATTGGCATCTGTCCATTTTCATGTTCAGCTTCACATTCACGTAAGTGGAATCTAACTGGAACTGGAATCTACTAATAAGGCTGGTCGAATTCGTGAGTGTATTTTGGCCAAATCAAAGATATTTTAATTTAAAATATACAAAAATTACAACATGAATGGTCAGTAGCAAAAATACTTTGTATGAAAGTTTTATATTCCTTCGTATTTTAAAATATCCTGACCAAGCCACCTATGAGAAGATGTTCTTTGGACGAAGAGTAGGGACAATAATATAATTTATCTACTGTTGCAGCACGAATCATCCTACAACCAATTTCCTCATCATACTTTTAGGCATTAGTTTTTGCTTCCTGCAATTTGAAGTACTTATGCATATACCCTGTAAGTGTGTACATATGTATAGGTGCAATTCTCAGGTGGGCAATGAAGGCATAAACAATATAGCAACAAAGTGTCTACGAGTAGTGGATGCTAAGTTCCAGGCGCTTGGATGATATTCGACAGCTTGCAATATGACACGCTTAAATGTTTGCCAGCACCAGGAATTCCAAAAATTCCACTGTGCACCTTTTCTCTCCATACATTTTGAAAAGCCAAAGCATTCACCCCCGAGCCCCACCCTACAAATACAAAGTGTAAAAAAAGAAATGATCACCCCGCACCTTTAAGAGCCAAACGACTATATGAGTATAATTCTGGGTATCAAATAACAACATCTACCCTCCTTCTAGAAGTCCTCTCCCTCCTACCCCCTCAGCTTAGACATATACCTTCTGCTCAAATATAAGCGAGACTATTTTTTTTATCCCCTTTAAAATAGTCACCATTAGAGGCGATACACACATGCCACCTTTTTTTCCAATCTTCATAACAGTTCTGGTAGGCCGCTTTAGGTATGGCTTTCAGTTCCTTCTTCGAATTCTCTTTTATGACTTCAATCGACTGAAAATGCTTTCCACGAAGCGGCAATTTGAGTTTAGGGAAAAGAACAAAGTCACACGGTGCCATGTCGGGTGAATACGGTGCTTGCGGAACAATATTTACGTTGTTTTTGGTCAAATAATCGCGTACAAGACGAGACGTATGGCTGGCGCATTATCATGATGTAGAAACCATGACTTGTTGTCCCACAAATCCTTCCTTTTGGGACGAATATTCTCACGCAAACGCTTCAAAACGGATAAATAATATTCAGCATTAACGGATTGACCTTCTGGAAGGAATTCCGAGTGCACAACACCTTGGCTATCAAAGAAAACAGTGAACATAACTTTGATTTTCGATCGACTTTGACGTGGTGTTTTGGGTTTCGGCTCATTTGGAAGGCGCCATTCAGATGATTGCTGGGCTGTTTCAACGTCGTATTTATAGACCCAAGTCTCTTCACCAGTTATGATGTGCTGGATGTCCGTATCACTCATTGTGAGCATTTCCTTGGCGACAGTTTTGCGTTCCTCTTTTTGAAGAAAATTCAACAATTTTGGAACAAGTCGAGCAGACACACGTCTCATGCCCAAAACATCGTGAATAATGCTATGAGCGGATCCATTTGATATGTTGAGCTCACTAGCTATCTCTCTTTAAGCCACACGACGATTTTCCAACACAATTTTCTTTACTTTTTCGACGTTTTCTTCGTTTATTGACGTTGCTGGACGACGATCATGGGGCAAGTTCTCCAGCTATGTACGGCCGTCTTTGAACGACTTATACCAATCAAAAATACGTGCACGTGATAGGCAAAACTCCCCATATGCCTTCTGCAACATTTTCATTGCGTCCGTCGCACTTATTCTATTGGAATAACAAAATTTCAAACAAACTCTTTGCTCAACTTTAATTTCCATAGTAAAATTCGAAAAACACACTTGAGGTTGACTTGTTTATAGTGCCGTAAAAAAAAAACTGTGTGACAGATCGCGCTCAAATTTGACATGTAAACATATAACAGTCCTGCCAACCTAAGCAAAAAAAAAGTATGGCCATATGTCTTGCCCTTGTCAAGTTATGGATAAAGTCTCGTTTATATTTGAGCAGAAGGTAGATATAGTTTTTACGCTAAAAGAACGTTGTAAAATATTTCGAAATCTTTTTACCAAGCTTTTTGTTTTAAGAAATACTATAACTTTTAAGAGAGTTCCAATAGAAACCGATTTTTTCGTGTGCTCCATCACTTTCAGCTTGTACGACGTACTGGGCGTATGAGTAACATTTTATTTATTTCAAATTCATTAAAAATATGTATTTTAACTAGAAAATAACTCAACCGAAACTAATTAGATATATTACGACAAAAATGCACATGCACAAAGAAATTTAATCAATTAACAAGTTTCGTACAAAAAAAAAAAAAAAATTATTGTCACTGAGTGCAAGTAAATAACAACTCAGCGCTGATTAATTGCGGTACAAGCGTACCATTCAATTAAATTGTCAACGTAAATTGTTGTAAAACAAATTTAATCAGTGCTAAATAGCTTTAAATTGAGAAAAAACGAAAGGAAAAAAAAAACAAAAAAAAAATGTAAAAACACATTTGTAGACAAAGCAATTATAGCGCTGAAAGTAAAACTGTTGGTTGCAATGCATGGATGTGGATAAAATTAGAAAAAAAATTAAAAAAAAAACAAATGTGAATAATACATGAATGGTTGGTATTTTTAAATGAACCAGAAGAGTATATGAAGAAACTATTTTGCCGGGAGTATTAAGTGATATTAAAATTTGTTCAATTATCTGTAGATATTTTAAGTAGGTTCCAGCTACCAGAAAAGACTATTGCACTACTTTCACTGACTTCAGCAAATACTCAACCAAAGGTGGTTATTTGGGATAGAGAAGAAATGAACAGGATAGTTCTAGTGTTTCTTGGCTTTATCGCATGGATAAATATTAGATAATAGCGTCGGTAGTATAATCCTTTCGAAGGAGCTTGGATTTAACAAATCCTTTCGTCTACCCGGCGGTCACACTTGACATTGCCAATTGCCTAGCTCTATTTGTACAATATAGTTAATTGTATGTATTGTATATATATTAAATTAAAATCTCTCTTTGGTTTGACTAGCGGATGGGGGCTACTAGAATGTTCAGTATTCACCTTGGGCCTGATTGGCGGCCTAAGTGAGCTGAGTTTTAATAAAAACATTACTTTACTGAACACATAAAATTTATATAAAAACATGCCTTTACTGACCACATAAAATTTATGGTATTTCATTTTAAGATTAAATATTAATTGCCGTAACTAAAAAATTAGTTCGAGGGTATATGAGATAAATTTTTTCGATTTCTTTAATATTCGATTTCAATGTTTATTTATATATCATTTTTTTCCGCGCGCCTTTCATTCCTTCTTTTCGCTGTAGGGAGCCAAGTGAAACCAAGTTACTCTCCATCTGATCCTTCTTCTTTCTCTGCTTCCACCAGCGGGTATTCCATCGTATACTTACAAAGCTTTAACGCTTTAATCCATTCAGATGACAGCGCATAGCCAGCGTAACCGCTGACTCTTCATTCTATTACCGCTATTTAAAAAAAATGATTTTTTATAATTTTTGTAATACTTAATAAAACTTTTAAGCGAAAATATATAATTTTATTTATTTTATTAATGAATTTTATAAAGAACTTTTAAAATTTCTTTCGGCCAAAAGGCTTCAAAATATAATGCAACTGCAATATAGTATTTCGATATTATCACATTTGTTTACCTCAAAACCATTTAAATACACTCAGAAAGGGTAAAAAAAACTATATCAAAAAAGTTTTTTAAATTCAATACATAACCTCAAACTAAAACTTAAAAGTCCAACTTACCAAAGGGCATCATTTTCAATAATTTTCCACTCGACAGCAATTGCTGAGGGAATCAGATTTCTACTTCATCACCCTACTAAGAACGAAGAAAACTATATAAAAGTAAAAAAAGAAATGTTAAGTCAAAGCAAAAAAGAAGAACAAGAAAAACAAGACAAGAAATGCGTATGTTTGTGGTGTTCACTTGTGAAAGTGCTGCCTTTCAGCAATTTTCTTTTGGCAAACCATCATCAAAATAAACTCAAAGTTCAATATTTGCTTACAATAAATAACAAATACAAACACACGCTCATACACACACACATACACATTTATGCATAGTCACGCGTGCATTCACACTGCAGCCAACCGTTGTGAACGGGAGGCAAACGCATTCATGTGCATCAGACATTGCAGTGGAAATCGTTTTTGTTTTCCACGGATTTGCTATCTGTCTGCGCTAACTCGCAACACACACACAAATATCTCTGTAAACGCATTTCGCATCAAATTTATATTACAACTATCAATTCCTTGCTGCCGCCGTCATTCGCGTCAAGTTAGTTTTACTCATCTACTTGTGTTTGCTATATTCTACTCCGCCCGAAGACCGCTGTGGTTTTCCATAAAGCATACCTTTGCACAGTGGGACGTGAGAGCAAAAATTTTAGCATTCCTGAGATTTTTTAGAGCAACTATTCTTTCATTCTTCTGGTTCTTCATTTATTCAAAAAAAAATTAAATTATACATATTAGGGTGTTCCAAATTCTAAAATCAAATAATTGGGATTATTTTTGACCTACATAACGTTCCTTACCAGTTATACATACACATATAAAAAGCTTATATGCGTTAACTAAAAATTTCAATATAGTTTCATAAAAAACTAAAAAGTTTATATAAATTTTGACTAGTTTTGAAAGAGTTGCCATCTGACTGGAAAATAAAATAGAGTTGCCACCCGCACAAAAATTTAAAATTCAAACATTAACCATTAATTTAATTCACATCAATTTTCAAACTTCATTGTTAAGCGACAAATATGTTTTGAAATATTATTGAGCCAAAAATTGTTTAAAATAGAGTTACCACCTAATTAAATTTTTAAATCATATATTGTAAATTATATAATCTGTCATTACATATGATATGAATTTCAAGAAATGTTTTAAAAATAACTTTAAAGTGAAGATTTCAGCAGAGTTGCCACCTGATTTAATTTTGAAAATTCATTGTTGGTTAATTCATGTTAAAATTGTAAGACAGGTACCAATGTTAAGGTGTTCTAACAAACATACGACTAAGCACATTTTGGAATAGAGTTGCCACATAATAAAAGAGAGCATTAAAAATATTGTACAAGATAGGGATCAAACATGGATTAATGGCCAATTTCTCAGTTAATACCAATTATCAAAGATATTTCAAATATACTCTAGCCAGCGACTGCAGCGGTCAAGTGCTGATCAGTGCATACTAACATGCGGAGAGTCGTATGTTCGAATCATGTCCAGACCAATATCCAAAATTAAAAAACAAAAACTTAACTGTAAACGCGCCACTGCATGGAATGTCAACCACACCGAGTGTATTTCCGTAATGAAATACATCGTAGAAGCATGTAAGAAAGATCTAGAAATGCGTACGAGCGAGTGATGAGGTATATAAAAGAGCGGCCAACATAGCAGAGAGTTAGTTACAGAATAAACTCGGTACAAAATAGGAATAAACCGTGTGTATATAAAAAGTTGTACAGTTAGTAAACTGTGTGAGAATAGTAGAGTGTTAGAATAGTTTAGTTATTGAGTAATAAATAAACTTTGGTTAAGTTCTTTAATTCAGAAGTTGTACAAAAAATTTGGTGATTTTTATTTAATTATCCACTGATCCACTGATTAGCGCCCGCAATAGCCGAGTGGTTAGCATTGCGTACTGACATTCGGTAGGCCCAGCAATATCCAAAAGTTTTGGAAATTTAATTTAAATAAAAAATTAAGTTAAATTTTCTAAATGCGGTCGCCCCTCGGCAGGAAATGTCCACCAATAAAAGGCTCCTCGTAAAAAAACCATCAGCCGTTCGAAGGCGGCTTAGTATAAACTATAGGTCCCTTCATTTGTTGGAATAAACATCAAGACGCAAAACCAAAAAATTAGAGGAGGAGCTCTGCCGAAAATCGCTTCAGCGGTTACAAACTGCCAATTATAGGTATATATATATCATATATATATCCACTGATCAAACTCCAAGGACTTGAGAAATCACTGAGGCGTATTTAGCGAAATCGTTACAATATTAATAAATCAAAAATCAAGAAAGCATTCATTTCTTATTGAATTTTTTATTTTATTTTATTTTTTTTTTTTTGGCACTTTATTTGTGCCTGAAGTGGAAAAATTTTCCTCCAGTTTTATCAATCCTCACTTTTTCATCGAAATTATGCAATGTTATATGTATATGGATATGTATCTACATGTATTATTTATGTTTTGATTTTAATTTGTAACTAATCAACATTTTCATGAATTACTAAAAATCAGTATTCAGCTGTACGTATGAGTTACGTATACACCATGGCATCTGTAAATACATTTTCCATGAATTTCTTGTACTCGAGGTAGTGGCCAAAAATGTTTTAACTTTTTTACACATCAATTAATATGCAGATTTAATAATAATTTTCTAAGTAAACTATATTACAAGTTTAATTTTTGCTTCATAAATGGATTAAAACCTTTTGAAAGAACTAAAATTGGTTATCAAAATTAATTAGAAATTTTGAGGACAATACCAGTACAAAGAAATTCGATAGCAATTTTTAATTAACTTTTTCGTGCTCTGAGCAGCTAAAATAAGTAGCGTAATTAAAAACAAGTTCAAAAATATTTTTCCCTCATTAAACCCACTGTGAAAATCTTTTTCTGTTCCCTTTTGCTGACTGCGCGCATTTCCATTTGCGCGTCATTGCAAAAACAAAAAAACAGATATGCACAAAGCGCATTCCGTTCAACGTTTCACATAAAACGGTGTATTCTTTTACGCGCACACACACACACACACACATACACACACCCATCTGCATGAATTCGCCGCTGGCAATTTCTAACCTTCTAAAATTTTTATCGTTTATGCATAAATCAGCGAATTTCGTAGTTTGCTGAGCAATATTCGCATTTACTAATATTTTGCGAAAGTTGAATTAGACAAGCGATGGGAAGAGAAGAAAGTAGATATTTGTGAGAAATTCATGTTAAAAATGTGAAATAATAAAAAATATATACATAAGTGAATATTTTGACAGTGCAGTAGATGGAATCAACTGCAGGAAAGTAAAAAAAAAAGAAAAATGCTAGTGAGGTTAAGAGTTAAAAAGAGTCGTGTTTTTTAGTATCTCTTTATATTTCTTTTGTGAAATTCCATTTTGTTTAACAAGAAAAATACTTCTTTTTATATTGCTCTCGCGGTTTTATTTTATTCGTCGCTATATTATTGCAACTGGTGCTTCCTATTTGTAAGTGCTGTTTTGAGAACTTTTTCGTATCATTAATTTTGGATCCGAAGTGTCTAGATACCAGAAGGAGAAGGGATAAATCCATCAAAATTTATACCGATCGGGTTAAAATGCCAACTTGAGTCGATTTGCCTATCCTTCTGTTTGTACGTACGCTAGTCCCATAGTTTTTGGTATATATTTCAAGCAAACTTGATGAGAAAATATATTCTTATACTTTATTGATAATTTGTTGGAACCGGCCAGTTAGTTCCCAAACAAGCGACTTGTACAGATATGAAGTTGTGGGTAAAAACTTCATCAAAAAAGCATCAAAGAGAACGAAATCTAATATTCTGCACACGTATATACAAATACAAAAATGTTTACAAAAATCCTTGGAATCGGAAGATCGAAATGCGTTCTGTACAATCCACACAAAGAAAGACACCACAGTTTGCACCAATTGCCTTGGGACACTCTTCAATAACGCTCATAAGGTCCTGTCGATCGTATTGTGGGAAAGACTAACGCCCATCATCAAAAAGTTGATGGACCGTATCAGCGTGACTTTAGACCTGAAAATCCTAAAATTGACCAGATATTCACCATACACCAAATCTTAGTAAAAGATCCGATAAAAGAGCAACGACATACACCACCTCTTCGTCTGACATACACCACCATGTCTAAATTTTGTATTCCTACAAAACTTGTGCAAGAAGGATATCAAAGGAGTACGCAGACAAGGTTATTTCTTATCCTGTGACTTCTTTAATTTATTGCTGTAGAAAAGAAAAGAAGATACAAATTCCTGTAGAAGCGTATAGTTGCTGGCGTCATCATTGGCCTCAACAACCTTGCCGTGAGTTGTGTATACTCCAGACTTTATAAGGAAGAAGAGCGTTTTAGTCTGGTGGTTCCCTGCAGAACACAATTCTATAATTTTCTGCCATCATTTATATGGCCCTGTACAGCTGATTGTAACTTACCTAAGGATGCAATCTTAAGAGAGAATCTTCATATGAAATTACCAATCGTTACTTAACCTCAGTCAAGCACCTCTGTACTTCTGAGGTATCTCTGCATCTTTTTAAGATTTTATTCAGAGAGTTAAAATACCAAGCTACCGCAGGCACCTCATTGAAGCTGAACCCCCACCTAGGCACATCAGGAAGGGAGTACTTGACTTGACGAGCACCATCCAGCAAAACGTGCAACAACCGCTGAACAGGACGGCGTACCGACAAGCACTGAACGACATTAACCAGGAGTCAGTCAACACCTTCAAAGACTCCCTTTCCGTAAATGGCGTGCTCGGAGTTAAACCACCACCCATAGCAGACAACGAGCTCGAGCTGCCTCGAGAGACCCGCGTGACTCTTGCACAACTTAGATCTGGTTATTGTAGCAAGTTAAACTCCGACTTATCCAGACTCGACCCCAGCATACCCAACGTAAGCCCTGCATGTGGATAGTATCCACACGACACTAACCACCTCTTCACATGCCCCTTAAACCGACACATCTAACCTCCTTCTCCCTTTGGTCCAATCCCGTCGAAACAGCACGTTCCTGGACCTCCCTTTAGATGACCTCGGCGACTTAGACTGACAAAGCCTGCCCTAAGCGGGGTAAGTAAGCCGCCACAACAACAACAACAACAACAACAACAACAACCAAACTACCCGAAAATGATACCAAAAAGCCTTAGTTCGACTTAGAACTACTCTACTTTGCTTATGGATAACAAGAAGACAATAAATAAATTCGAGAAATAATCCAATGCTAAGTGGGTGTGGTGGTACTATCTCAAGTAGTAAATCGGATTGCGTTGGAGCAAAGATTCATAATGAAGGATCAATGGCAAGTTTATAAGAGGAAAAACGTACTTTTGACTCTTATAAAAAATAAGTAGAAAATCTGAGAAATCAGATAAAAAAAATCATTTATATAAATTTAAATGTTTTTTTGTAAAAAACCAATTAAATAAAACAACGCAAGTGTTTTTAAAAAAACTTGAAAACCCTGATCCATCCAGTTATGGCCTATAGATTTTATTATTTTAGTTACATTTTAAAAAATGTTTCAACAGCATTTAACTGAAGCATTTTTAATTTCATCGCGAATAATCAAAGGAAAAGACAAAAAGTCACCTAAACCGATTTTTTTTTAAATAACCTCCATTCTTAGCTTAATACGCAAGGCAATGGTGAAGTAGACCACATACCCTCATTAGGAAAGAGTGGATAGCGCAGTAACATTCGATCTCTCAGGAGGTCTTCAACATCTGAAACTACCGAGAGAGAGAGAGCTGGAAGACTGGATCAGTGTGTTCCGAACGGCCAGCAAGACCACTAAGATCATGTATCATCTTAACAAAGCAATACCGCTTCATGCCCAAGTAGTTTCGACAGTACTGCAAGGTTGTAGTAGGTTTAATTACAGTAGCACTAAACGAGAGCAAAAGGGAAATTAGAAGCAATAATACATGAAGGAAGTGTTATGCGTCAAGCACGAATGAACCTAAAGGAACTTATCGCCTACCAATACAACATTTATAATTGGTGAAATCCGATGGAAACTTTCAGGTAAAGACTAAAGAAATAAGATTGACTGATTGAATAAATTTGTTTTAATTTAGAACATATTCACAAATTTCCCTGTGAATTCGGAATGAAATCACATAATTCATGCTTCGACTTTCATTTCCATATACTTTTTTTTTAATTGACTTCGAGTGCTCTAATATTTCAGATTTTGTTCATTGTATATCTTTCTAACAACTTTCTGGTATTTGTGGATTATGCCTCAGGCATCTTTGAATCCCTTATTTATTGAAATCTAGATATTTTTAAGGATTTCCTGGTGATATCTTTAGTTAAACTAAAAGGAAAATTTCAAAAGAAATTTTGAATTCACATAGTGAAATCGAGAGGTGAAAATGGGAACTCCGCTATGATATTTTATTTCTTTCTTTTTTTGTGTATTAGATGTCTTGGTTGTTGGTTGAATTGAATGAGAGCTGAAGGAGTAAGATTAATGTTTAATTATTGAAGTTATCAAGTATTGATTAAATTATTTGTTAGCCTTTTGATAACTCCTATCCTTCCACGTGTCAGCTGCAGTGCTATTGTAATGGTATGAGAATCAGCAAACAAAATACTATGGCAACACTGCCGAGAAAAGTGGTAGTTATGAACACCAACATATTTAGCACAATGACTGATATTTTTAGCAAAATTATTTTGAATAAGTATGTGGAAATATGTGTATACTATCACAAGTAACCCATATAAACGATATAGGAAAAACAGTGAACTGCTTTAAGGGGTTAGGGGTAGTCAGAATTTTCAAAAAATCAAATTTTTTTTTTTGCATTTTCGTTAAGTATAATATCTTAAAAATAATCTCTGAAAATTTCAAGTTAATCCGATAATTCGTTTTTAAGTTATTCGACAAATAACAAAGAGAGCTCGGACCTTTCAAAGCGCTAGTGTGAAACTTTAAACGCGTTTTTCTCAAAACTATGTTTTTTGAACTGGTGACAACTGTAACTCGAAAACCGCTTAGTTGATTTTAATGAAATTTATACAGTTTTTAGAATACATAATAAACTCGGGCCTGATCGAAGGATTTTTTTTTTTTTTTGAAAAATAAATTTCGATTTTTTAAGACCAATTAACTGTTGATTTTTTCCCAAAAATCTAGACAAAAATTTCCTGAGGCCGCCATTTTGTCAATTTTTGAAAAAAAACAAAAATCCTTCGATCAGGCCCAGGATTATTTATTTATAAAACTAATTTTTTTCATCCGATTGATTTCAGATAAATCTCCAAGGACTTATGATTGTCACCGCAAGGACCTTTTTTTGGAACTGGGTTAACACAGACAGCTGTAACTTCGGAAATAAATTTTTTTTTTTTTTGAAATTTTCGTGACTTCAAGTCAAAACATTGTTTAATAATACCATATCACTACTTTTGTAAAATAAAATTATTTAATAGCAAAAAAAAAATACTGAAAATTCTCATTTTTTCGTGTCTCTGACTACCCCTAACCCCTTAATTTAAGAGCCAAAATAAATATTTCTTTTTTTTTATAGAGATCAAAGTTATAAGAAAAATATAGTCAAAAAAGGATTATTAAGGAGGTATGCGGTTTCGGAAATAATAAAGTTTGAATCTTGGCTTTATATGTACAACACTATGCCATTCATATCACCGCCTCGCGAATTTTTTTCAAACTTTGATCCGTTTGAGGTAATTTTCGATCACTTTTTGGCACATATCGGGCAGTATCTCAGTGATAACTTGATAAATGTTGCTTTTCAAGTGTTTAAGAGTTAAAGGTTTATCTGCAGAAAAAAGATCGACCGATCTCGGTGGCCAATTGACATCGCCAAGATGAGAGATTACGTGGCTGAGATATAAGTCCAATCACACCCCCATACCAGAACGCGCACCATATAGTTAGGTTTTTTGGGTTTAATGGCCTTCTTTGATATTTCGTAAATTTCGCTTATTTAATGGTGTATGCATTAATTCGTGTGGTTTATTTTCGAAAATTAAGACTTTATTGTGAAAAAATTGTTATACATTTAATGTTCAAGGTATAGCCCATCGGAAGATACGATGTTTGCCCATCTTTCTGGCAGTTTGTGGATCCCATACCAAAAGAACTTCTCCGGCTTGGAGGTCAAGAAAGAATCGAGCCAATTTCTGATACTCTGTTCTGAAGTGAAGCGTACTCCGGTCAGGGCATTTTGCATTGATCTGAACAAGTGGTAATCGGAAGGTGCTATGTCTGGGCTATAAGGCGTGTGAGGTAGAACTTCCCACCCACAGTTTTCCAAATAGTTTTTAACTGGCCTTGCAACATGTGGTCGAGCGTTGTCATGATGAAAAATTATTGATTCGTGTCTGGTCGCATATTCTGATTGTTTTTCCGCTATGGCCTTTTTCAGACGAATCAATTGTTTTCGGTAGTGGTCCGCATTGATCGTCTGACCCGATTTCAAGAGCTCATAATAGAGCACACCCTTGTGGTCCCACCAAATACATAGCATAACCTTGGTACCATTGATATTCGGCTTTGCCGTGGATGTCGATGGTTGGCCGGGCTTCACATATGATTTATTGCGATTTGGGTTATCATGATGAATCCAGTTTTCATCGCCAGCGACAATCCGATGCAAAAATGACTTCTTTTGTTGGCGTTGTAGCAACATTTCCGACATGCAGAATCGACGTTCGTCGTCTCTTGGCTTTAATTCATAAGGCACACAATTTCCAAGCTTCTGGATGTATCCTAATGATTTTAATCGTCAGGAAATGGTTGCTTGATCAACTCCTAATACTTTTGCAAGTTCTTCTTGCGTCTGGCATGCATCTGCGTCGAGCAATGTCTCTAATTATTTGTCTTGAAATTTTTGTGGCTGTCCGGGTCGTTCTCCGTCGTCTAAGTCGAAATTGCCACTTTTAAACCGTGCAAACCACTTTTGGCACGTTCGTTCGGCGAAAGCATGGTCACCATAAACGTCCAGTAAAATACGATGGCTTTCGGTACCACTTTTCTTCATGTGAAAGCAACGAAGAAGAACTCCCCGCAAAAACACTTTATCTGGTACAAATTTCGACATTTTCAAATGAATGAAACAAATTTTTGTTCACGCTAAAACAAATGACATCTACTGGAAACGACGCGAAATGACAGTACCTTTGAAATGAATATAGCCACAGATGAACACGACGCGGAATAATACTAGTAGAGCCCTCTCTTAGAAAACCGCACGAATTAATGCATACACCAAATACATATGTGCCCTTTACTGAAAAAAATTTTTTCGAAAAATCGCGGTACATAATTTTAAAAATCATTTGTGGTGGCTTTCTGATCCATTATCACACACGCCTAACTTTTAGCTCAAACAAAATATGTTTAGTTTGACAGTTATCAAACCTTGTACTTTTTAAACCATGAAATGGATAACCTTATATTTTTTCCCATTTTAATATTTCACCACAGAATGTGAGTGACACAAGAATTTCCTTTTTTTAAGTTTACTGTAATTGGATTTCTCACCCCTTCTTAGCAACATGTTTTGCCTCTATACACCCTTACATCGCTATAGTATTAATTGTATCTACACTTACATTGGTAAACTCTTGTTTCTGTTGCTGTTTCTATTGTTGTTCTTGTTGCTGTTGCAATCGTTGTCAAAACGATTTGTTTTCATTCGATTTCACATTAAGCTAAGGCACGCTTGTTAATGCTTTCAACCGTACAGTCGCTCCGATGTCTAGGGAGCTAAGTACTACACGCTTATCCTGCGTATTAGAATAGTCCGAATAGTCAGCGTTTCCCAAATGTTCTGGCAGCTAATTATATTATCCGCTATTATAACGGATTATTCATATCAACAGCGTTACTACCACACAGTTAACAAGTAGGAGGTTGTAGTGGAATATAGCGAGTGAACTCGGCGTAGCTGGCGGCTGACGATTGGTTTTATTAACGCATTTCATTGCATAACTTTAGGCGTAACTATGAACCACATGAACATACCTACATATATAAATAAATAATATTTTATTTATGTATACGTGTTAGTTTGATTTTACGGGGATAGTGAAATAATGATATAAATACTAGAAAAATCATCAAAGTGGAACGCAATTTGCATAAATTTTTATATAATTTTGAAAAAAAAAATTTAATAACTTCGTTTAAAAATTTTTTTCTGTCTAATAACAAATTCTATAGCTTCTTTAATAAATATTATTTTATAAGGTATTATATTAAATGCATTAATTTATAATAAATTAAATTTAACTAAGTTAATGTTTTCCTTAGAACTATTCTTCGTAAATTAAATATCAAAAGTAACTATATTCTGCCAAAATAATGTGATCCTTTTGATTATTAAAGCAAAATGCGTATGAACCCAATTATAATCGTCGAAAATTGCTTATTTTTTTACTAAAACATTCTATTTATAACACTTGCACAAATTAAATTATCTTTAAGATATCCAATCGGCATTAAAAATATTTTTTAATATTAAATTTATAATAATTTTTCCTTATCACCCGTCAATGTCTTGACCACTTCAAACTCAATGGTCAAGGTACGACATGTGCACGCACATATTTATCTATACAAAAATTTATTTTTAAAATTCAAAACAAAAAATGCAGATGCATCAAAAGCAATAATTAATAATAAATTATTCACCTTTCAAAAAAAAGCATTGGGTTAATTAAATTTAATTTTATGCCAAAGTCGTAAACATTTTCAATAATATCTACTCCCAAACAACTGTTAATATAAACTGAAATACAACAAAGTGAATAAATATAAGAGAAGATAAATAGAAAACAAAAAAAAATGAAAATAAATGTAACTCAAATAATCAAAATAAATCAATATAAAAAACGCCAAAAATATATTATTATTAATAAGACCAACATGCGCATAAAAGAGTTGACTAAATTAAAATAAAGTAAAAATAATTGAACCAAACCATAACA
>JAWMAG010000002.1:2435000-2440000 GCA_037013455.1 Ceratitis rosa | reverse complement strand
GTGCCCTTCAGTATTATCTTCGTTCATATCGTTCTTTGGGATCAATTTAAATTTACTTTCACTATAATTTAATAATGAATAAATACTACTTAAAAAAAATACTTATCTTTTACGAAGAATAATATTGTAATTACTATACCCTATTTGACATTTAGCAGATATTTTAACTTTATGTCTCATCTTGGCTATCGAGATTTGACATTGTTAAACTTTTTTTGTGCGGCTACACCTTTAACTCTTGAGCTCTTGAAAACCAACATTCGTCAAGTTATGGCTGAGATACCGCCCAATGTGTGTCAAAAGGTACTCGAATATTATCTCAAATTTGCAAAAATTCGCGGAGCGGTCATTTGAATAATGTAGTGTTTCATATAATGCCAAGGTTCAAACTTTATAATAAAAGATTAATTTAATGAGAACTTCTGAAATAGTGGCTGTGCTTAAAAGTAACAACTTTGCTATTTTCTTTTGACCTCAAGGAAAGTTATTCAAAAAGTTTTTGTGTGGTTATAATTTTGCTATGGTGTGTGCATATCCTTTAAACTTTCCATTGCAGTTCTCTTCATCTAATAATACCCTTTTGGCCATAATTATTTTACTTCATTTCACCGTGAGTTAACTATTATCATCGGCATATGTAAATAATTTGTTTAACTTTCCATTAATAATCTGAAAACGTGATGTCACACGACACGACGATCTTTTCGCCAAATATATCTGTCACCTTAACAGTGTAGCGTAGTAACGTGACTTTTTTGTCATAAACTTGTTAGCACATATGTATGTATGTATGCTTTTTACAGGCCACTTTGTCCATCCATCATTATACGCGATAATCAAATATGATTAATGATAGCCTTTAACAAATAAAAGTGATTTTATTTATTATTATTTAATATACATATAGGTATGTATATAGGTATATGTAAGTACGTACTTCCAAATTACATATGTATGTATGTATTATTAGCAAACAATAAATATTTGATTTATTAAGATGGGTAAATATTTCAAAGCAATTAATTAATTGTTGCTGAAGTTCAAATAATAATATGATTACTTCTCTTGATATCCGAATATTCGAAAAAAAAAATTAAAAAATATATAGTAAATAAATAAATAGAATAAGCACATGGGTGACATATTACTTTAAGATATCTTTGTCTTTTGAACTATTTACTTTTCAACGGCAATTAATGATTTTTAAATGTTGGCGCTGAGGTTTAAGGAGTATAATTAAGTTTTCACTGAGAAAAACTGGAGTTGCAAATTAAAAAAAAAAATAATTATATTGTTTGAAAATTCTTTCCTTAGCAAGCAAAGCTCGATGATCCACCGAGCCTTTAGTTATGGTCTTTGTTGAAATGGATTAGCTAAAATATTGCTAACTCTCACAAGTTGTCCTCTTTTATTCTGATTAACGTCAGCTTGCCCTAAATACTATATTTCGTATGCAGAATATCTTAAAACTACCTTGGACTCAGTACACAAATAAAAAGTACAGCCTACTCTCAACTATGTAAGATGAAAATGGTCTAGGAGCACTCAAGAGATCTATTCTACGTAAGACCCATGACCATGTTTCCGTAAAGGTAGAATATCGAAGAAGATGGAACCATGAACTGTATGAGCTCTATTAAGACATATACATAGTCAAGCGCATAAAGATAAAAAGTCCGCTTTTGGTCTTAATAACTTGCTACACTTCTCAAGGGAGAGAGGAGTTTGGCGAAATTCCTTGTTCTCAGTAAAAACCGACAAATGAGTGTAGAGCCATAGAAAGAGAAGAATACTAAAATAACCTAAGGAAGATAGAATAAGTAATAAGGGTGTTCGTCCATTCTCTACCTTAGCTTCAGCTATTCTCAAGTCAGTCAGAACCAGACCAGGGTTCTTTTCAACTTCGCCTGCTTTTATCGTATTTTCGTTGCGTTTTTCCTAAAAGAATTCATCGGACATGCCCCATTACATTTCACCATGCTCTGGGTTGGATCTTCAACTTCTTTTTTGATCTGGAGGTTATAGTTCTGACCCTCCTCCGTTGGCTTAGTTACCTGGCGTACCTTCCAATCTCTCATAAATACAATTGCTTTTCATCTTTGTAGTTACTAGAGGAGCTTCTCAGCTGCTTTCCGGCCGACTTATCATAATCGTGAAACTCTCTGTTGTGGTATTTTGAGTTCGCAGTCTTGAAGCGCTTGCCCCTCAGGTGCTGTCTTTCACTAGAAGACAATTCTACTACCACGCCTTTCCTTTGAACTACCCCCAGTTTCGCCTTGTGTTGCAAGATTACTGTCTTTGACTCTCTATTTCTCTCCCTTCTGGCCGCTATAACCTCAGACTCCTTTCTAGGGCTAGCTAAAAGCTCCCTCTTTATTGTAGAGCTAAGCGAGGCTTTACCATCCGTATAGGAGTCATTGCTTACCACCATTCCTCGGGGAACTCTAGGGAATGACCTTTTGGTATTCTTCTCCTCCTCCATGTGGGGTTTATCTTTTAGAGGGTGGCAGTTCTCGGCCACTGTTGTTCAGCAGCTCTAACTTCAATTGGTGATTCAGCTATTCAGCTAAATTTTTTATTATTTTTTAGCCGAGGAAATACTCTGGTTTTATGATTTCGAACAAAATTATACACGCCTGTTGTTTAGTATTCCAACGTCACCTACTTGGGTATTATCTCCAAGAATAATCGCTCAGAGTTGGTAGCCTTCGTCTAAGCGAGTCAAATCAATGGACTACTCAGCCATGGAGATACTCAGCAATACACCAAGAGACAGCCTGGAAATATATACGGGTCAAAGCTTGAGGGAAGAGTTGGCGAGCAGGTATCTTCCCAGGTGCTGCAATAAAGGCACTGGGCTCGCTTACGCTAAATTCCAAATTAGCGCTGGACTGTCGCCGATCTCTACAGGATATGGCCAAACATAACAGACTGTCTCTCAGATGGATCCCTGGGCTCAGGAATGTCGAGGGAAACTGTAAGGCGGATGAACTTGCTAGGCAATATACGACCAAGCAGATTCTTCTCGACAAAGAACGCATTGGTATGCCTTTTGTCACTTGAAAACTACTTCTCAAGGAATTTATAAGTAAATTCAAGCCGCAGCAACGTGAAATAATACTATAAACTAGCGCAAATCTAGGAATACCTGGCCAAAATGAGATAAGAAGAGATCACAACATATGTACTCCTTAAAAAGAGGTCCAAAGTAATAAGAGTTCTAACAGGCCACTGTCTGATAGGACGACACGCGGAAAGAAATCCCTATAAAGAAAATGCTGCAAATGCTACAAGGAGGATAAGGAAAAGGAGACGATTAGCCATCTGTTATGGGACTGAGCTGCCTTAAGCAGGGCTTAGTTTCGGAATTTCGGAACCCTACTGCTGGATGGTTTATCAAGGTCGTAGATCTTATAAGGTTCATTAAAGAATCAAATGGATAATGAAGCCTGAAGTTTTTGTGGCAACACAATGGGTCTTAGTCAAGGATAAGTGAATCCGACTTGATAGATTGGTAGCCATCTAATTTAAATCAGTTTAAAGTTTAAAAAAAAAACATTATGGGTATCAAATGATTCGTACTTGAAATCACACTAATTTCGATATAATACTTTTAGCTCAAAATATGTATTATTTGTTTAACAATCCGTGCAAAAGCACGTCTTGAATTTATCTCGATTATGACTCTATTGTATGCCTCAAAAGAATGGACGACTAAATCAAAATCATTGAAAAAATCCTCCTACAGTCAATTAACTTATAGGTAATTATATAAAACCCCCAAAATAATTAGCATTTACATGTGTAAATATTTGCTAATTATTTTAATAAAATTATGGGATTCTTCTCTATAGCATTTCCGCTCAAACTTTCCACGCAGAACATTGATCTGCGCTGAGAGTGACAAACAATAATGCTTAGTATCTTTGCAAAAATAAATATGTATGTATATAACAGTGTTAATCTCTTATGAATCAAAAGATAAGTAATGATGAATGAATTCATTTAATTATTTTACGCGTCTATCTACTGACAACCGGATAGGTGGGTAGGTAAGTACTTATCGACCGTTATGTTAGCATGCCACTCAATACATACATACATACATATGTACATATTTTATTTACAAATTCGCTCACCGAACGCCTTAATCGTGGACACATATAAAATTTGTGAACTTGCAGCGTTTTGGGTTTATTGTTTACTCAGCGCCCGTCGCAGTGCCACCGTCGGTTAGCGCGCGCTCATTTAATTCACTTGCTTTTCGTTTATTATTTTATTTTCAAATAATAATAAATACAATACAATTCACACTTTTGTGTAAAGAAAAGAAGTAGGAAAAAAACGGGATAGCGGGCGTTACAATAACAACAGTTACAAACAACGCAACGCTTGACTACGAGCATACGAGTACTGTGGAGCTGTTTTAAGAACCCATTAACAAGCGATTATATTTAGAGCAAATACGAGACAATTCACCAAATGCGACTACAACGCGAACAATAAGAATAAAATAATTGTCATGTAATAAAAGACTTGTACTTACATACACACACACACACACACACACCCCTATATCCGTCGAATGTACCCATAATATATAAGAGCAGCTAAAGCGAATATTCGTTGTCACGATCACAGCTCATCAAGCAATAAAATCGCGCGGGAGCAGGTCAGACAGCGCATAGCGAAGACTAAGCGAAACGTGCACATTTTTATTACCTCAAAAGTTCAAAAGTAAAACGACGCGTGATCGAAACGGTACAGCGCGGATCTCGCCCAACGTGTGTGGATCAATAGGAACAAATCGTAAAAATTCAAGATATTAGTTAAACATACATACTACATGCATACATGACAAGCACACATATACGTATGTTACAAATATACACGCTCAAAAGCGAGTGGATGAGTTATTAGTGTAATATAAGTGTAAAAGTGTTTAAAAAGCAAGTGAACAAGTGTTATTGCATAGTAAAAAATAATTTAAAAAATAAAAT